>JAAAKG020028064.1:0-19810 GCA_010014905.2 Druon quercuslanigerum | reverse complement strand
CCAATCTATAGGTTTTACTTATGAATATTTTATGATTTCCTCTAATTGAGTTGTAAATGTTTTTACCTCAATTTCATGGAAGACGTCTTTTTACCTAATTTTTATATTAATGAAATATTAAAAAATGTAATTAAATAAATAATAATATTTTTAATTTTAGCATTTTTTAGAAATGTATTATGTTTGGATTATTATTTTTCATTTTTTTGATCATATAATAATCTAAATACATTGGTTCTGAATCAACAAAAAAAATAAAATAAAAAATTAATAATAAAACTGATTATCAACAAATTATTATCTTGCTCTTAGAGTTAATTTGATCTGGTTAGAATTCCCTTAAAAATGGATATTATAAAAATTAATTTGCTTTCCTAAATTATAACTGCCTCCTTTAGAAAAAGCATGTTTAAAGCTCCCCTTTTTTAAGTCTTCATCAACGCTCATTTCTTTTCTTTTGTATCTTAAATTGAAGTAAGGGACAAAATGGCATTTTACAAAAGAGAAAAAAATTTTCTTTAAAATCTAATTCGCTATTCAAAAGAAAGAGAACAATATACTTGAAATGAATTTATAGAACCGAATATGAAAATCTAAACATTTGTGGTTAAATATTTTTGGTTCAGAACTTTTCTCTTTCGGTCAAAAATCTATTTATTTGGTTGAAAGTTTAACTATGTTGTTTAAAATTCAGTTTTTAGAAGACAATTAATTTTCTTAAATCAAAATTTAACTAATCAATTTTTGTAACTGAAAATTCAATTATTTCTTGAAAATTATAAATATTTAGTTTAAAAGTCCACTATTTCATAGAAAATTAATTTCCATGTTGAAAATTCAGTCTTTTTAATCAAAGATAAATTTTTTAAACTGAAATTTAACTATTCAATTTTCGTTTAAAAATTTATGATTTTTAGTTAAAAATTCCGCTATTTTGTGAGAAATAAATTTTTTGGTCATCTGGATGAAATTTCAACGTTTTTGTAGAAAATTCGTCTTCTTGACCTAAAATTATTTTCATTAGTTGAAGATTCATCTCATTAGTTGGAAATTTAAATATTTTATTGGGTTTTTTTTGTGGGAAAATCAAACAATTTCTTATTAAAAATTACTTTTGTCGTTACTAAGGATGCATGATTTTAGTTAAAAACTCAACTATTTTGTTAAAAGTAATTCCTTTTTTTTGTTGAAAATGCAACTCTTTTCTTGAAATTTCGTCATCTTAGTTTAAAAATTCATCTCATTTTGTAAAAATGTTATGTATTTTAATTTAAAATACAATTATTTGGTTAAAAGAGAATCTGTTTTGATCGAGGATTTAAATATTAGGTTGAAAATCCGTCTTTAAGGGTTAATTTAACAGTTTTTACTAAAAATTGTATTCCTTTTTGGTTACATTCGACTGCTCTTTATTTATGGTTAAAATTCTTTTTTTTGCCGAAATATCGACTGTAATATTTTTTGTTGAGAATTAATCTGTTTTAAATTTTATTGAAAGTTAAAATTCTTTTTGTTGAAAATTCATTTGTATTTTGAAGATTCATCGCTTACGTTGAAAATTTAACTATTTTGTAAAAAGTTATCTTTTATGGTCAAAAATTCAACTCTTTTTTGGAAATTTGTCTTTTTGGATATAAATCGACGTCCTTTTGGTTTGAAAACTCATATTTCTTTGTAGAAAAATTCTGGTTTGAAAAATGAAAAGTCTTCTACAACATTCGTCCTTTTGGCTTGAAGATTTAAGTATTTATTGAAAAATACAACTGATTGCGGTTGAATATCGCAAGTCTTTGAATCCTTATCTTTAATGCAAGCCAATAAAACTAAAAAAATCTTCATTGGTTCCCGAGATATGATTTAAAATATCCAAACGCCTCCGACGGGTTTCAGTCGACGTAACCAGCGAGGCCGGTCAACAGCGGTGATCGCCGAATTAACCATTTAATTTATTGTCATATCCTGGAAACCCATGAAGATTTTTGAAGTTTCATTAGCTTCAATTAAAGATAAAGTTTCAAAGATTGCCTCCCGTCAACTTCAGTTTTTTTCTAAGAAGTTTCCTAAGTTATAGCACAAGTTGAAGTTAAGATAGACAAACTGAGAAACTATCGGCGATCACCACCCACGCGGCCGGCAGCGATGATCATCGACTAAAAATTGACGCAGACACGTTCAGGCATGTTCATTCATGTCTTGGGAACCCCTTGAAGATTATTCAAGTTTTATTCGCTTTAATTAAAAATAAGACTTCAAAGACTGTGTGTTATAAAATTCAGCTTTTAGCTACAACTTTGTCTCCGTAATGTAGTTTGAGAATGGTCCCTTATTACCTTAAATTCTTTTTGGGCAATGTCCAAGTGAGGATGAGTGAATTGAAGAGCTGTAGAGATGAACGGACTAACTGAGCGAAGCCAAAATGATCTTTTCCTGTTTCTTTGCTTCCTCTTATTGTTAGTTCTTGGTTGTCCATGTGGCTATCGAGCGGAATGAGTCAGGGAAAAAGAAAACGTGCTAACGAGCCCCGGTCAACATTAATTGTGACATCCTCTTAAAGGCGTGGAGCACTTCCGTCGCGCGACCACCTCAAGCCTCCAGCGAAAGGAAGCTGCCAAGACGACCTCATCGCCCACACTTGTGACAAAAGCCACTGTCTGATCTTCCCTCGTCGAGTTTACGAGCTCCCATCATTGTGTGAGTAATGTCTGACGTAAAACGCCTTTACGAAATCAAACTTAATGGAGAAAATAAAGCAAACACATTTAATAGTATACTACGCAGTCGATTAAACTTATTTACACCTACGTGAATCTTAAGTTGCTGGCCAAAGCGCTTTGCGTCAAACGACTAGAATGTTCATCAAATCCATTTTTTGTTTTTTGTCTCCATGAAAAAAATTATTAACCATACAATATTTGAAAATTTTAAACTCCATAGAAAATCATTCGATTTATTTAGTTTATGTGTTGCAAAAAGTTAATCTTTTTCAGAAGATTCTTGCCGTTGGGAGATCATACATAATGGAGAAAATTAAGCAAACATATTCATGACGCGTGTACCACGCAGTCGATCAAACTTGTTTGCGCCCAAGGGAGCGTTCACATATTACGTAACATTAAACAGGGAGAGGGGGTTTCGTTTATATCGAAATTTCTAAATAAATCAATTTAATTCATCATTTAATTTATTTATAAAATTTTCTAAACATTAGTGATAGAAGAGAAAATTTTTAATTGTAAATGATTATTTATTATTGTAAAATAATTATGTTCTCACAAAGTCGCTACTATACAAAAATATGTAAACTTTTGTACGTTTTTCAAGAGAAAGGAAAAATCAAAATATGGACAAAAATTTATAAGAAGCTTTTTGATAATATTGAAAGATTTGAGGAGATTAAATATTTTTCAAGATTTTTGGGAACATTTTTGAAAATTTGAAAATATTAATTATAAGTTTTAAAGATTTCAAAAGAAAATTTTAAATAATTGTTTTATAATGAAACGTAAAAGAGAATTTAAAAAAGATGATAAAATATTTTGAATTATTTCCTGAAATTTTTAAAAAGTGTGCAAACGATTTTGAAGCAAAATTTTTCGGCTTTACCACATTAGATAATTTTAGAAAAAATTTGGGTAAGTTTAAGAGATATTCAGAAGTTTTGAAACCATTAAAAATAATTAGAACTTGTTAAGATTTTCAAAAGAATTTTGTAAGATTTCACCAAAATAAAAAAAATAAAAAATAGGTTTGTAGGAAAAATTAAAATCCTTTTTTATCTCGAAAAATTGATTTTTAGGGATTATTTAAAAAGATTTCAAAACATTTCAAAATATTTTAAAAAATGTCATAAAAGAATCTGAAATAATTTTCTTAACATTCGTGTGAAAATTTTAAATCGTTCTTTATTTTTAAAAATAAAGTTTAAGACAAAGATAAAAAAACAGGTTTTTAAGCATATCAAACGATTTTCAAAAAAATTTCGAAAAATAATGTAGAAGATTTTAGAGCAAGATGTTTCAATTTGGTAAAATTAAACAAATTTAAGAAAATAAAATTTCAAAAAACGAGTAAATTCAAGAAATATGTGTTAAAATTGAAGAAATTCAAAAAGAACTTTTAACTTTAAAAAAATTTGAGAAATTCAGATTTTTTAATATTTTAACAATAAACTTTAAAAACTTTAAAAAAATTTCGTAAAACTTTTGAAAAAAAAATCAAGTCAGTTAAGAATATTGAAAAACTTGGAAATATTTCCGAAAATGTATGATGATTTTCAACAAAGTAATGAAATTTGTTATCAAATAGGAACAAATTTTAACCAAAAGAGATGAATTCCGAGGAATTCTAAGCCTAAAATATAATTGTAGACATTTTAAAATAAAAATAATTAATTTTTAAACAAAAACGATTTGAAAACAAAAAAAAATAATTTTTTTAAGATATTAAAGTTTCTTTCATTATTGATAGAAGAGAAAGTTTTAAATTGTAAATAATTATTTATTATTGGAAAATAATTATGTTCTTAAAATGTCGCTACTATATTATAATATGTAAACTTTTGTAAATTTTTCAAGAGAAAGGATAAATTAAAGTATGGACAAAAATTTATTTTAAAGAAGTCGACGAAAGAAGCTTTTTGATGATTATGAAAGATTTGAGGATTATTGAATTGTTTTCAAGATTTTTGGGAACATTTTTATTTGTATAGGTTTCATTTGAAAAGAATAATTTTAAGTTTTGAAGATTTCAAAATAATTTTTTAAATAATTGGTATATAATGAAATATAAAAGAGAATTTAAAAAGAATAATAAAATATTTTGAATTATTTCCTAAAATTTTTTTAAAATTTGTAAAATATTTTAAAGCAAATTTTTTCGATTTTGTCACATTACATAATTTTAGAAGAAATTTGGGTAAGTTTAAGAGATATTCAGAAGTTTTGGAAAGTTTAAAAAATAATTAGAACTTGTACAAATTTTAAAAGAATTTAGCAACATTTCCCTAAAACCTAAAAAAATAGGTTTGTAGGAAAAATTAAAATCTTTTTTCGTCTCGAAAAAATGATTTGAAGGGATTATTTAAAAAGAATCTATAAGATTTTAAAGGCAATTTTTTAAATTTTGCAGAATTAAAAAAATCCGGAAAAATTTGAATAATTTCGAAAAATTCGAATAGAAGGTTTAAAAGGCCTGAAAAGATTATAAAACATAATTTTCTTAACATTCGTGTGACAATTGTAAATCGTTCTTTATATTGAAAAATAAACTTTAAGAGAACGATAAAAAACGGGGTTTTAAGCATATCAAACGATTCTCAAAAAATTTTCGAAAAATAATGTAGAAGACTTTAAAGCAAAATGTTTCAATATGGGAAAACTGAAAAAATTTACGAAAATAAATTTTTTTAAAACGAGTAAATTCAAGATATATGTGTTACAATTGAAGAAATCCAAAAAGAATTTAAACTTTAAAATTTTTTTAGAAATTCAGATTTTTCAAGATTTCAACAATAAACTTTAAAAGCTTTCAAAGAATTTCGAAAGGTTTCAAGAGAATAAACCAATTTTCTTAAAATTCTTGGGAAATTTTTGAAGATTGTAAAGCAATTTTGTACAAATTTAATGACTTTTCAAAAATTGGAAAAATAGAGTCTGTTAAAAATATTGAAAACTTGGAAATATTTCCGAAAATTTACCAAATATTTTTTTATTTCTTTCAAATTTCAAAAAGTCTTTAGCTCCTTTTAAAAAGACTTAAAATCCAAATATTTTCTAAAATTCTGTAAAATAAGAAAGTTTCTTTGAAATCTTCTAGATTAATTTCTGCAAACCTGAAATTTTCAAAAATATTCTTTTAATTTTTGGAAGAATCTTACAAAAATTATATTCATATTTTTTTTTAAGAATAGCTTCAATCAAAAATTAAAATTTTCTTGGTTAGAGTTTATATATGTTCATAATAATAATTATTCAATATTAATCGCCTCATCGGAAAAAATTTGAAAAGAGATAAGCATTTTAGAACTTTAAAGTAAAATATATCATGTAAATTAATTAAGCTCCCATATTGCTAAGATTTCAAGACAAAATATATTGCAGTTCCAAAAAAAAATGTAACAAAATTTTCTATTCAAAAAGACGAATTTTCAATAATGCAGTTTAATTTTTGACTAAAAAAATATGACTTTAACAAAATAGTTGATTTTCAACAAAGTAATGAAATTTTCATCAAACATGAACAATTTTAACTAAAAGAAATAAATTCCAAAGAATTCTAAATCAAAAATATAATTTTAGACTTTTTTAAATATAAATAATTAATTCTCAAACAAAAACGTTGAATTTTCTATCATAAAAGATTTTTTTACAAAAAAAATATAAGTTTTTTTAAGACATTAAAATTTTGTTCAATCACGCTGCATTTCTATTTTAGAATAATCTCGAAAATAATTCTTCAAACTATTTATAAAGGAAAATCCAGGTACCAAACCACAACTTTTTACCCACTCCAAATAAAAAAATATTTTTTTCACTCAACCATATTAAACATGCAAACTCTTTTTTTTAAATAAAGATTTCACTTGAAACATAAAAGAATTCCAAGAATTATAATTATTGGGCTCACATTATTGTGATTTGGAATTTCGCTGATTTAAAATGATAAACTTCGGTTGAAAATTCTATATTAATTCAGAGCTTTTTTATTGTCTAAAATTTGGAAGGTTTGAAAATTCTAAAAAAAACATTTCTGGGATTTTTACTTTTTTAAATAAAAAAATTCAAAATTTTAGAACGACAGACTTTCCTTTAGTTTACTGTGGGCAGGTACATAAAGTCAATAATGCAGTTGATATTTCAAATTAATTAAAATACGTAGTCTCTTTCGAACCACGCACCAGCTTTTACGACACATTTTATTGTTCCCGCATTGTTCACAAATCAAATACTTTACATAAAAGCCCATCCGTTTTCTGAATTAGTATTGTTTTTGGATAATAATTTCCATAAATAATGATTGAATGATTTCAATATGAGTGTAATATTGTAATTTAGTGCGGGAAACTCTCCGGAGTTGATATTGAGGTTAAATATAAGTTATCTTGGTTTTAATTATAATTGATTATTTAATTCAATTTATTCTCTCACGTACACACCCTCGCGGGTCTTGACATATACATACAATAGTTTTTTATTACAATATAACATACCTTGTCTTAGAATTTCTCATTTTGCTTCGCAATCCACTTTTATTTCTTATTATACTACCATGCAAATTATCCTATTTTCTTATTCTAATTTTGGATTCCATCTGTATTATTCTGTAGAATTCATAGTGTGCGAATTTATTTGTCTACGAAAATAAATTTAAAATAGTGTTTTGACAAATAAGAAATTGGATGTAAAGGATTTTTATAAATTAATTTTCAGTTACAAGTGAATAAAAGACTTTTGAAAAATGTTGTGCTACTTTTGCCCCCTCCCCCTCATGACCCCTTTTTGAAGATCGTAGTAACCAACAGTAATAGTTTTCAACCAAGAAAGATGAATTTTAAAATTAAAGGACTGAAGATGAATTTTAGACAATAAAAATTACTATCAAAATCGACGAATTTTTACGAAAAAGGACCAATTTTTTAGTACTTAGTTGAATCTTACAAAAAAGTTTATTTTTAACCAAGAAGGATGACTTTTCTGCCATAAAATATGAATTTTATTCCAACCGACGAATTTAAAAACAATTTAATAAAAAAAAATGTCTGCCAAATAGTTGAAACTTAAACAAAAAAGATGAATTTTCAACAGACAAAATTAATTTTCTCTGCAAAAAACGAATTTTTAATAAAATGGTGGAATTCAGAAGAAAAAAAAAACGAATTATCTACAAAACATTCGACATTTTTAATTCGAACATATAATTAATTTTACAAATGAAATGTTAATTTTTCACCAAATAGTGAATTTTTCATTTAAAAAAAGTTTAATTTTCAACCAAAAAGTTAAATTTAAAAAAAATGAAATTTCAAAAAACAAAATTAATGTCGAAAAAACATTTTCCACAAAAAATGGATTTTTAACCAAATAGATAAACTTTTTATTGGAATGCATGAATTTTCTACCAAAAAAAATATTGCTGAACCAAAAAGGAGAATTCTCAACACAATATATCAATTTTCAACAAAATCGATAAATTTTGAAGCCAAAAAGGCGAATTATATACTAAAAAGTTAAACTTTCAACCCGAAAATATGATTTTTCAAAAAAAAAAGTTTATTTCTACCAAACAGTTAATTTTTTAACGAAATAGATTAATTTTTAACCAAGTAGTTGAATCCTCAACTAAAAAGATGAATTTTCAAAATAAGAATTATTTTCTAAACAAAAAGATGATTTATGAACAGAAAATATTACTTTTTAAACAAATAGCTAAATTTATAACCAAAAAGATGATTTTGATACACAGAAGATTATTTCTCTGCCCAAAAGAAGAGTTTTCAATTAAATATACATCAATTTTCACAAAAACTGCTAAATTTTGAAGCCAAAAAGACGAATTATTTACAAATCAATGAATTTTCAAAAGTGAGGATTAATTTTCTAATCAAAAAGACGATTTTTCAACAAGAATGATGAATTTTTAACCAAATATTTTAATTTTTAACCAGAAAGATGAATTTTGTATCAGATAAACTATTTCCCTATTAGAAAAGATAAATTTTCAATAAATTGCATCAATTTTCAACAAAATTGTTGAATTTTGAAGCCAAGAAAGCGAATTATCTGCAAAAAAGTTCAATCCTAAACCGAAAAATATGATTTTTCAACAAATAAGTTCATTTTGTACGTTCATTTTTAAATTTGATTTAAAGTTATATGTTCGATCTAAGAATATGAATTTTTAATATAATAATAATAATATTTCAAAAAAAAGTGAATCTTAAACAGAAAAATAAATGAATTTTTAACAAAATAGTTCAACGTTCCTCCAAGTAGTTGAACTTTGTACAAAAAGATGACTTTAATTAATTATTTTTTTAAACAAGAAAGATTAATCTTCCACCACAAATAGGAAAGTTAAATTTTTAGACGTAAAAATTAATTTTCAATTAAGAGTGAAACGAAATCTAAACAAAATATTTTTATTTTTAATTGAAGAGGTACATTTTTTTAACCAAGAAGATTAATTTTCAACATATAAAGACGAATTTGCTACTAAAAAAATTAATTTTTCACTAATAATAAAACAGTTAAGACTTTAGATACAAAAATTAATTTTCAATAAAAAAATAAACAAGTCACCAAGGACCGAATACATTTCAAATCACACAGGGCCCTACACTTAAAATCGTAGAATCTCGAGAGCGAAATATGTTATTTTTTAGCGACAATTTGGTGATGCGTATTTTCCCGATTTGCAAACAGAATTTTTTCTAAAAAGTTATGAGTATTTGAATTTTGTGCTTCGTTTTTCAATAAACCTGATTTTTTTACCTTTAAACTGCTATAACTTTCGGTCTAATTAAGATATTTATTAGAAATTTATTTAAAAGATAAAAAATTAAAAAATGACAGTGGTATTTCTGAAAAAATTAAAAATCGATTTTCTCAAAAACCCCACCTTTAAATTTTTTGTCCATTTTTATTTCACTTGCACTTCGATAATGAAGATATATTGTAAGTTTGATGCTTGAGAAATGACTTTTGAAGTTTATTTTTGTTATAAACGATTTTTCTATGAAAAACGTCTCTTGTTCTTTTGCAATATTTTTCATAGTTTACGAAAAAAAATAAAAAAATAAAATTTAAAGGAAAAAAAATTATCCGGCCTTCAAAAATGGCTTAGCGCGCATAATAATGCTAAGATGCCTTTCTTTTATTAGTAGAAACTTAAAAAAATATTTAGAAAATTAAAAAAGGTAGGGTTTTTAACTAAATCTTTTTTATTATTTTCTTCAAATTCTGAAAACATAAAAAAGTATAATTTCGAAAAAATCTTACCATTTTTATTTTTCTAAATATTTTTATAAAGTTTCTGTTAATAAAAGAAAGGCATCTTAGCATTATTATGCGGGCTAAGCGATTTTTGAGTCCGGAATCATTTGTTTCCATAAAAATGTAGTTTTAGTTGTTTTTTTTCGTAATCTATGAAAAATATCGCAAAAGAACAAGAGACATTTTTCATAAAACTTTTTTAGACGCAGAAAACAAATAGAGCATTAATGAAAAAATTCGGGTTTATTGAAAAACGAAGCACAGAATTTAAATATTCATAACTTTTTAGAAAAACTTCTGTTTGCAAATCGGATAAATACATATCACCTAATCAATACTTAAACAAATACATAAAACGTTAACTAATGAAATGATAAAATTTTTTAACAAAGTAGTTCAACTATTAACCAAGTAATTGAATTTTCAGCTAACAAAAATTATGTTTTTGCTTTAATTTTTTCGCATGGTAGCGAAAAACAAGAACAAGAAGGAAGTTTCTTGCAAATTTATTTATTATTATTTCATTAACTGTACCTGTGAAGGCCTTTCTATTACAAAATTCGAAACTTTGAAATTAAATGTTGTAATTTGAAAGTGTTTGAACTTTAAAGAATTTTTTGATAGGTCTTTTAATTTTAGATAGAATTATATGCTCATGTTTCAGCTTTGTCTTCCTTTTGCTTTTGCATTTATTCTTCCATGATTGCTTCTGCTTTTCAGTTATGACCTCACTTTGATTTTAATTTCTCATTTCTCCTGTTTCACGATATATTGCTAGGATGATCAAACGAAATTTCACGAGAGTCTAATTAAAGCGTAATTGGGATCATCTGACACGAATTCAGAGGTGCAAGCTTTGTTTTCGACATGAGCAGCACGAATGTCCTCATTTTATGCAAGCGAGTGCATATTACGATTTCAACCTCGAAAAGTTTGGAACCTCAATTCCGAATAATAAGCATTGTGATTCATTCAATCTAACTGGAGGTAATCGAAGATTATGTTTTATTTCGTTCTAAAAATAAATTCCGATATTTTTTTTAACATTGTTTTAAATATTTTTCATAGGGGGCGTAAATTACATAAAACAATTTTGGCCAATTTTTAGGGTTTCGTAGCCCCAGGCAGAAACCCTTATAATTTCGATCGAGTGTCTTTCCGTTTGTCGTATATTTTTCAAAAGAGTGCAAGACAGTTTAATTTTAAGGGAAGTGGGTGGGTTTGGTTTAAACGCAATTGTTTAAACAAATATGAAAAAATGGTTTTTCTCAACGGGACAATTTTTTTTTAAATATGGACAATTCTAAGCATAAAAGTGTTCTTGTAATTTTTTTGTTAAATGCATATTTACAAAGTTATAAATTTTCAAAGTTTAAAATTTGAAATTTTTTGCAAACTTTGAGTTTCGATTATACTTGACTTATTGAATATTTTTTTTTAAATTAAAGAAGCAATTTGTTGTTAGAGAGTTCCTCTACCTATTCATTATACGCAACATTGGACAAACATTGGCAAACATTGGCGCGCGACTGTGCGTTTGGCGCTTATGGCTGGCGAGGTACTCGCGACCTTACTGAAGTAAGTATGAAGTTTGCCCCTACTCTTTGCAGTCAATCAATCAGTTCTTAATTAGTTTTTAAACAAGAAAGGTTAATCTTCTACCACAAATAGTCAGGGCAAACTTCATACTTACTTCAGTAAGGTCGCGAGTACCTCGCCAGTCATAAGCGCCAAACGCACTGTCGCGCGCACAAATGGCGCAACTTGTAAATTACGATAACTAGGCTTCCGACTGGTTAATCCAATTCTGTGTACAATAAATAGGTAAAGGAACTCTTAAAGAACAAATTGCTTCTTTAATTTAAAAAAAAAATTCAATAGGTCAAGAATAATCGATACTCAAAGTTTGCAAAAAACGTCAAATTTTGAACTTTGAAAACTTATAACTTTGTAAATATGCATTTCACAAAAAAATTACAAGAGCACTTTTATGCTTAGAATTTTCCATATTTAAAAAAAAATTTTCCCGTTGAGAAAAACCATTTTTTCATATTTGTTTAAACAATTGCATTTAAACAAAACCCATACACTTCTCGTAAGATTAACCGGTATCATTGGATTCAGCAGGTCAAAATACATAAGATTAACTTGTTTTTATCTTTTGCCTCTTGAATGCATACGGGAACATACCCAGCCCCCGGACTAAAATGAGGAGCTGGTAAGTTGAAGGATATGAGTGAAGGAAAAGTAAAGGAAGTAAGGGGGAATGGGATCATGGAAAGTAGATAAAGTATGGGAAATAAGAGGAAAGTAGAGGCAGCGGGATGGGGGGGGGGGAGAATAGGGGAAGTGAGGGTAAATGAGGGGTTAGGAACTAGGGAAAGTGAGGGGAAATGATGGGACATAAGGATAAGAAAATTAGAGAAAGGGAGGGGAATATTGGAGAGGAAAGTGAGAAGAAAGTGAGTGTAAGTGAGGGGAAGTGGGGGAACCGATAAGAAATGACTGTGAGTATGGGAGGGGGTGTTTATGGCATGGGAAGGGTCGGAAGGGTAGGGGAGTGTTAGTTAAAGAAGCAAGGAGAGCACGAAATAAAGAAGGAAGAAGTTGGAGAAGTGAGGTCGAATGGTAAAGTGAAGGGAGGGGAGCAGGTGAAGATAGGAGGAGTAGGGGAGAGAAAGTATGAGAGGGGAGGTTTGAGCGATATAAATAATGTCTTAAAAGGCTACGAAACCCTTTTTTATAGACGCACCACGCCCACTTTGACTAATTTTTTACCCCTTCCCTTCCCATGTTGTAAGACATAAAAAGATGGTTTGGAACCCATCCCCAGCTTACGTTACGTAATTTTTTTAATATTTCAACAATCTCTTATTTAATAAAAAATTTAGTTATTTACTACCCGACACGCCTGAATTACTAATACAGTTTTGAAGTAATTCAGTTACCCATCTATAAAATTAAATTAATTTTAATTTCAAGTCTTTAAAATTAAATAATTCATGTATATTTTTTTTTTAATTAAAGCCTGTTACATTGAAAATCTGAAAAAATTTAACTATTCCAAAAATATAATTGAAATTACGTACCTTTAAAATATAAATCTTTGAAATTCAATAATAAGCAAATATCTATTTTCGATATTCAATAATTTTTTATTTTAATTTTTAAAAATTGTATAAAATTAAACTCTAAATCTTTCAAATTGAAGAGTTTTTAATTTTTTAAATTTAAATGTAATAAAAAATTATGGTAGTTTTAATATTGATAATTGAAAATTCTTTAATTCTGATCATTTATATTTTGAATCTCTTAAATTTGAAATATTTGCACCTTGGAATTAAAAACTACTGATCTTTTATCTTGAAAATCATCCAAGTTCAAAAATTTTGATTTATACATCTTTATAATTGAATAGTTTTGTATTGAAAATCTTAAAAGTTTATGAATTTTCTATTGAAAATGTTCCAAATTAAACTAAACACTCCAAAAATAGTTATAAAGTACGTAATATTAAACTTAAATAATTTTTAATTAATAAATATACAATTGCAAACCTCAAAAATGGAAGAACTTTTAATTTAGAATCACTAAAGTTGAAGAATGTTTGATGGTTAATATTTAAAACTGAACTATTCCAACCAAAGGTTCAAAATTACATAGATTTAAGAAACAAATCTTCAAAATAAAATATTTTACGATTATATATTATTATATTTCAATAATTTTTAATTTCAACTCTTAAAAATTGTAAAAGTTTAAGCTGTAAATCATACATGTTAATTGTAATAAAAAATGGGACCATTTTTAAATTTTACAATTAAATTTTGTTTTTTCTTATGATTAATATTGAACATTTTTTAATTTCTATAATCTAGAACTAAAAAATCTTAAATTTTGTTCTTTAAAATCAGAAAAATACATTTTATTTGATTAAAGCCTTTAAATTAAAGAATCTTCAACCGAAAATCTTAAAAATTGAACTACTGAAAGTAATGAATCTTCAATTGTAAAGCTTAAAAATTCAGAATTTTTAATTCAGATTATATAAAAATGAAGTATTTTCAATTATTTCCAATTTTAAAAAATCAAGAATTTTTCATTGTTAAACATTAAAATTGAACTAAATATTCCAAAATAGTCCAAAAGTACGTAATTTTAAACTATAAACATTACAAAGTAATAAATCTCTAATGGTAAATCTTAAGAATTGAACATTTCTACGTTGCAAAACGGTAAAAATGAAGAATATTCAATAGCAAATCTTTAAAACTTCACTATTCCAACAAAAAGGATTAGAATCGAAGGACCACACTGCCTATCGGCGTAAGTGACAAATTTTCAAAAATCTGTTTATTGGCTTAAACTCCTTGTTTCCCCCTAACTCGCGTTCCTGAAGAACATTTTGGTCCAGTTTGACCCGAAAGTAGGTCTAGGAAAGAAAGTCAGTGCATATCGGCGTAAGTGCCACAATGCTTGCTGGCCTAAGTGCCACACTTCATAGTGTGGTGTCACCGCGGCCTTATTGATTTTCAGAGCACGTGACGAACCCATCTCTATGGTCGAACCTGGTTTTTGAAGTTTCTCTGTCAAAAGTTATAAATTCTTGAAAAGAAATAGTTGCTATAAAAGTTGCTTTTTATGTGTCAAAATTGAAGGTTTTTCGTGCTCGTCGATATTTGACCAGGGTTTTCTCGCACATGGTTATCTTTTTTAAAGTGCTCTTTTTGCGATTCAATAGAGCTAACCAATGACTCGAAAGTACTTTCTTTCTTTTTTTTATATTGATAAATAAAACCATCACGCACCGTTTCATGTATAAAAATCAGAGTTTATGGGGACTTGCTGTACATTTGACAAAGTTTTTTTCAGAGAAGAATGCTTCTTTCAGGATGTTCGTTTCATGGTTCGATAAAGCCTAACAGTACCTCGAAACATTTTCGCATTTTTTTGTTAAAAATCATTTGCGTGAAAGTTACACAGCTTTTCAGTTCACCTGTAAAATTCAGGTTTTGGCACTTACGCCAAATGCAGTGTACCCCTTCAATTATATAAATTCAGGAATTTTTAATTGCAACTCGTAAAAATTATGGAACTTTAACATTTGATATTTTTCGGATTTTAATTATATAGAGTTTAAAAATCTGGACTATTGTTCTTTAAAATTATCCAAATTTAAGAATGTTAGTTTCAACTTTTTGAAAATTTATGAGTTTAACTGTAAATTGTCAAAATTGAATTATGCTCAAAACCCATTCAAAAATAAATCTTTCTAAATTATACACATTATAAAATAACTCTTCAATTAAAAATGTTTGAAATACATCATTTTAAAAAAATGTTTAAAATTTCATTATGCTTAACCAAAAAAAAAAAAAAATTAAACAAGTTGGCGAATTTAAAATTGGAAATATCTTCAATATAGATGAATATCGAAAATGGAAAACATCAGAAGGACTTAAAATTCCAGAATATCTAATCAAGATAAAAAAAGACCAAATTACATTAATTTATTATTATCAATTATATTTCGCGGTATCTTTATGTTTTTAGCAATAATTTAAAAGATTAAAATTTTATATCAAATGTATTGGATATTTTAACTTTCGTTTTAATCAATCGCCAAATCTAGAAAACTATATGACTAAATTTCATGGTATATTTAGTAAATAGTGCAAATCCCGATTAGCCTAAAAAATTTTTCATGATTTTGGAATGGGTACCATTTTTAAAAAATTCACACCAACATATTATAAAAAGGAAGTAAATAAAAATACCGAAATTTTCAATATTTCCTTTATGAGAAAGAAGAGATAAGGATAAATTTAAGTATCTGAATCATTTATTTTTAAAATATGCCGCATGCAGGAATACCCTAAAATTAGACATTATTTTTTCAATTCTATATATTCAACATAAGAAATTGTCACCTTCCATCATTCAATTTTCATTCCTCTCTCAGGACTTTAAAAATGTTTGAATTAAAACGGTTAAAAATTATAATTTATACTAGCTTAAAATTACATTACTTTTTACCGAGCCTCTTCATAATTGACAGCAAAAATTGAAAATTATTCTCACATGAATTGCATTTGCATACATAACGCGCTATTCGCAATATTAATTAAATCCATGATGTTTTGTAATATCCGGCATCTAGAAGTCGATATTTCTATGCTCGTGTCAACCTGTGGGATGCGAGAAATAAAAATTATATGTACGTACGTTTTTAACGCATTAAGACGAGCTCGTCTGTATTTTTAATGTGGGGGCGGTCGATTATGCTTCTGAACCTTATGTATATGCCAAACCATGCAATCGAGCACGAGGAATTGAATTCATAATTTAGATCGATGTAATCCGAAATTATACATTTTTTTCTGATAGAATTTCTTTAATTTTTATTTGTATAAAACGTATAACATACAGAATGCTACTTTTTTGGTATACTTACTTTAATAAATAATTTAAATAAAAATATTTTTTATTTGTTAAATAAATATACTGATAGAGGTTCTCTACTCAAATACTGGAAAGAAATTAATTTATTATTTGTTCTAATTTTTAATAGTACCCGTGTAGAAATCGCCATATGTTATCCTGATTACCGATCTGTCCCTGATCGGTGTATCAACTTCGGGCCCAGATCGGGATTATTCCATGGCCCAGACCCGAGCCAGACCGGTTCAGGTATTGCAACGCCACCTAGTTCCAAATTAGGGAAATTGCCTTACTGTCAAATGAAGTGTATTATTTTTGATAAAACTCATGGTTATAATCTGAGTTAAGTGTATAATACAATAAATAATATGCCAAAGCCTAGTACACCACGAGTTCGAAAGCATCGAATGTTGCTGCTTTAAACCATTTTCATGACGTGATCGAGGGTAAGTATAAATTATTGAATCGTATTGACTATTCATCTTGAACTGAAAGCTAACCTCAAAATTGAAATTAATTTCAAAATTTATTGTAAAGCTCCTATACTTTCTGTCCACATCTTTTCAAACCCAAAAAAATTATTTTAAAAACTCAAAAAAGTGGTTTTACCCCATACATTTTACATGGGGAATTTTTAATTATTTAAACAAATGGAATTTGTTAAAAATTTTTTTTTTGCAAAATTCGTTTTTCCCCTAAAATCGATTATTATTAGCCTAGTGGAATATTGATGAACTTTGGTTTTTTAATTTTTGATTTAATTTAATTAATGAAATAATTTTTTTTTTAATTCGTTTTTTTCCTTAAAAATTATAACTATTTGTGTAGTGGAATCTTTATTAACATTAGTTCAATTATTTTCAATCGTTTTAACAAAGAAAATTCGTTTAAATAATTTTTTGATTAAAAATTATTAATATTCCTTCAGGGGAATATTTATCAACATTGTTTGATTAAAATTATTTCCAACAAAAAAATTTTAATTATTATTATTGGTCTAGTGGAATATTTAACAACAATAGTTAATCAATTTTTTTGAGATTTAAATATATTCCATTTGTTTAAAAAATGTTTTTTTTTCTCCAAAATTCGTTTAACTGGTAGTTTCTTTTCAAATATTTTTAAATGGTTAAAAAAATACATTATTATTTATTTTCAGCTAATAATACTATCCCACTAATAATTTGTATACGTAAGTTAAAGTTATTGAACCAATATTGATAAATATTCCACTAGACCCACAGCAATGCCGATGATAATTTTTTATTGTAGTAAAATTAATCAAACGTGTGCTCTTTTTTTACTCTTTTACAATTATGCTTATCTTTTATTTTAATTCAGGACTTCATGAAAGTTTAAAGGATAATTGGCAATGTCAAGGATTAGGGTGGACATCGTAAAGAACGAAGTCCAAAAGAATAAAAAATTTATTGAGTGTTTATCCATATTTGTGCTAATACTTTCCACCTAAATAAAAATATCTAGTTCATTTTATTCATTTGCATTCTATCAAATTATTATTATAAACAAAATTACAAAAAATGATACATTTTAAAAATGGCTCTTAACGGAAATTTGGTCGGGGCCAGGTCGGGTACTGATCGGGCGGCCAGATCGGGCGCCAGATCTGGCTCCGATCGGGCCGTGTGTTTCATCAGTGATCAGGCCCAGGTCGGTTTTCCAGATCTGGGCCAGATTTGGCCTGGTCTGGGCCCGGTCTGGGCCATATCAAAATTTCTACACGGGTACGGATATGTTTAATTTTGAAATCTTTGGCAAATTAAATCAAAATATATTTTTAAATATACAAGAAATATCGATTTATTAAATAATTAAGTAACACTAAGAACATTATTTATAATTTCTTGAATTCGTCTCTAAAATCCATAGATTCAAAGAATAATTCAAACAAAATTTTTAATTTACCTTCTTCTACATAAAATTCCGTGTACTTTTAGGTAAAATTAGTATAGGTACTATTTTAATTTTAATTTAAACCGCTTCAAATCTCTAACTTTTAAAGAAAAATATTGCAATTTTCAACCATATACGTGAGTTTTTAACCAAATAGTTTAATTTTCAACCAAAAAGATCAATTTTCTGCCAAAAAGACGATTTATTATCAAAATACAAGAATTCTGAACAAAATAAATAAATTTTGAACTCAAAAAAATTAATATTCAATAAAGTGGTTGAATTTTTAACTAACAAATAAACCTTATGAACTTTGTACTTAAATAATGAATTTTCAATTTAAATAGAGGAGTTTTAAACAAAAAAGATGATTAAAAAAAATTTAACTTTTAACTAAGTAGTTTTATTTTTAACCAGAAAGATAATTTGAAATTAAATAATAAATATTGAAGAAGATTAATTCTCTAAGAAAAAAAGACAATTTCTCAACAAAATAGGTAAATTTTTAACCAAACTGATGAATTTTTAACTAAAAATGATAAATTATTTACCGAAAAAACTATATAATCGAATTTTAAGTTTAAAAAATTAATTTGTTAACTTAGGGGATGCATTTTTACCTCAAACAAAGAAATATTTAATTGGAACAATTATATTTGAAGTAAAAAATTAATGATTTTCCAACAAAAAAATAATTTTCAAAATAATAGTAACATTTTCAAACAAAGTCATACCTTTTCAACTAAAGTAATGAATCTTCAACTGGAATAAATTAATTTTAAATGAATAGTTTTAACTTTGATAAAAAGTATAAAGTTTCGATTAGAATGACAACTATTTAACTACAATACTTTAATTTCAAAAAAATAAATAAATTGTTCACTAAAACGATGTATCTTCAACTAGAATAATCATATTCTTAACGAAAAAGATTAATTTTTACCTAAAAAACGAATTTAAAAGTGAAAAATATAATTTTTCAACCAAAAAACTGAACAGTTTAATTTTTGGCTAAAAATTTTATACAAAAACGATGCTTAAACAAAAGTTTAACTTTCAACTAAATAGTTTTATATTTAACCAGAAAGATAAATTTTCAATTAAAGAATGAATATTAAAATAAAATATTTGGAGTCTTAAATAAAAAGATCAATTTTCAATCAAGAAGAATAATTTTCTACTAAAAAAAAGACAATTTCTCAACAAAATAGATAAATTTTCAACCAATCATTAGACAAAAAACCATAAACCAAAAATAAGATGAGTTCTCAAGTAAAATTATTATGAATCTTTAACTGCAATAGTGGAATTTTCAACCAAGAAGATTGGTTTCTACTAAAAATGATGAATTTTTAACTAAAAAAGATAAATTTTTAACCAAGAAAACTATATAATCGAGTTTTTAGTTTAAAAAATTAATTTTCAACTAAAGAGATGAATTTCTAACTCAAATAATGAAATATTTA
>JAAAKG020028053.1:0-19810 GCA_010014905.2 Druon quercuslanigerum | reverse complement strand
CCTATAGTTAAACATAAAATATGTTAATCCTGAACATCTAGATGTTACATTTGAACATCCATTTTTCTCTGTGTACTAATAATCAAAATTCTTTGAAAAAAAGACTTTAATAATATTTAACAGATTAATAATCGATATGCTTCAACATCTTAAAAAACTATCCAGTTCAATTACTGCTATAAAGTCTCATTGCTGTAAAAATTGTTTTAAAAAATCATAAAATATAATTTTACATATTCACCTTCTTGAGTTTCGGTTGAAGCAGAAGATTCGACTGCTATCAACATTACGAGAAAACACAAAATACATATTCGTACCCACATGATGATAAACAATTGTTTTTCAAATCGATCTTGAAATTTCCTTTGTTGCCTTGTTTTTCAATCTATTTTCGCTCTGTTTTGTAACTTTTTCCTTTGCTTTTATAGTCACAATAAACGATTCCAGTTTCCTTTCACTTATAAAAGACTCAAATGACTGATTTCTCATATATTTAAGACTTTTGACCCCAGTTTAAACTTGATATAAATTGAGGTATGTGCAATTCTAGGCAATCGCGTAAATAAATGATTATAAAGCGTACGCTCATGACCGTACTCTAAGAAAAGGAGCCATGACTCCATTCTCCTTACAAATAAAAATGAAGTCTCGTTGGCTGGAATTACGGATGACTAGTTAAATATTTATCGTAAACTTGGCTAGTCGTTCTGCATTTTCAGGACAACTAGTTCACACCCATTGCCAACTCTACCAATTTTTCGGGACGACTAGATAGTCAATTACAAATAAAATTTCATGAATAAGAAAATTAATGTGAGATTCTCTTTGCAAATTTCAAAAATTTTTATTTAATTCGATCCTTCAAAAATTACACAGTTTAAATGTGCCGGACAACGATTCTGTACGGTTAGAAAACATTGTTCACAGTCAATGAAATTTAAGAATTCGATTCGGACATTTTTCCATTTGAATTAATGAAAAAATTTGACATTAAATGCATCTAAACTGAAAAATTAGAATCATCTTCAATTCTCTAAGTTGAAGAATCAATTAAAAAATTACAATTTTTAAAAAATTATAATATTTTAATCAATTTTAAGCTAGAAACAATAAACAACTGAACATTGAAACATTGAAAAACTGAACTGAACCATTTTTACATTAGAAGTTGAATTATTTTTATTTAAATGGTTTTGATATCCTTCAAAAGTTTCAGAATTTTATTTCAAATTCTTAAATAATCTACATTTTGTTTCAAACTTATTTTAAAATTTAAAATTATTATTAAAAGTTTTCCATAAATTATAAATATATTTTAAAATGATTCCAACCTCAAATAGTTTTTCAAAATAAAAAAACATTTTCAATTTTTCTACCAGTCTTAAGAATTTTTTTTATTTTTTTGAAGCCTTTTACAATTCTTAAAAAGCTTCTAAATTTTTTGTTAAAAATCTACATTTTGTTTTAAATTAGGCCATGGCTTTTGCAAGCCTCAAAATAACTTTAAAAATTACTAAAATTGTTCTACAAATAATCAGTGTTTAATTGTTATTTATGCATAAAAATTCAGCAATTTCACTTAATAATTAATCATTTTTAAATAAAACAATTAAAATCGTAACGTTTGAAGTTTAAAAGATCCTTTGAAATTTTAACTATTTGAGGCTTTCTATTTCAATACATTCCGTTTTAGATTTCAGTTTTAGAATCGTCATATCAAATCATTATAGCTCACTTGTTGATACTTCAAGTACAGTTAATTAACAAAAAATTAATTAATATATATTTGCAGTTTATCAAACAAAAACGTTTTTATCCAGAATTTTCTATTTGAAACGCCTTTAATTTACAATTATTTAAGTCTTCCAAGACTGTTAAAAATGTACGCTTAAAAATAAAAATCTAAAATAGAACGTTTTGTTAAGTAAAAGAATTTCGAAACACGCTTTATATGCTGAATGATATCATAGTTAACAAAAAAATAACTTCAGTGTCTTTTAACGATCTCAAAAAATTCCCGGTCCAGCGGCCACCTATTATTAATATGATTGCACTTTTATAACATTGTAAAGCAATTTCATGGTAAATCATCTAAACTATGTTAGCTATTGCTAGTAATATTTATAAAAATTCTAGTATCCGCTCTCTTAGCTGTTGAAAGAAAATCCCAAAAATAATTTTTGAAAATTTTAATTACTCAGAAGATATTCAGAAAATAAATTTTTTTTTTAGCATTCATAACTTTGGTCATTTTAATACTGTTGTTTTTTTAATTATTTGTGATACGACGCAGCACAAGAAATATTTTTTAAACCAAAATTTCGAAAAATTCTTGGATTTTTCTAAAAAAAATTTTGAAACCTAATTTTTGAAAAAATCTACTTTTTATTTTATATAGATTGCTTACAATGTCCTGTAAAAGTCCACTGTAAATATCAAAATGAGATCTCTGTTAGTCCGATTTTTGAAGATCGTGCATACGAGTATAATATTTGTCTATTATTCATCCAATGTTCATCGTGTTCATCGTGTCAGCGTGCCTTTTTAATTATTTCTCGAAAACTAAAGATTATATTTCGATATTTACCGGGCTTCTAGAGGACATTATGAACTATCTATACAATTTTATATAAATAGAGGATTTTTTTAGGAATTCAGTTTACAATTTTTTTTATATCCAAGAAGTTTTAGAATTTTTTTTCTTCAAAAAATGCACCTTAATTCGATTAAAATCACTAAAGTTAGAATTAAAAAAAAATGAAATTTTGAATATCTCCTAAGTTTTTTGAATTTTTCAAAAATTATTGTAGTGTTTTTCTTTCAATACTTCAGAGAACAGATACTTAAATTGTCATAAAAATGGCTAACAATAGCTGAAATTCTTCAGATTATTTGACATGGAATTGCTTCTTAATAATTAAGTTAAGAGAAAACAAATGAAGTTTTGCAGTACAGAACTAGATAACCAACAAAATCGTAATTTTTTAGAAGAGCAAAATAAAATTCTGTATAATCGAAATCTCAGTTTAAAGATAAAACTAAAATGTTTCTTAATTGAGACCAAAGATCTATAATTTAAAAAAATTTCTAGTTGCGAGAAATAGAATGTGGAGGATTACAATTTCAGAGGGACAGGAACATTAAATTAGAACAGAGTCAGTAGCAGATCATGATAAAAAGCCCAATCTTCTGTTTAAACAAAAAATAACAACTTGCTCCCAAAATATTGAGTTACTAAATTGGGAGAAAATGAGTTTAATCAGAAGAGGCAACTAATTCCAAGGAAATCGTTCAAGAATTTGCAGGTTCAAATTTCACGTGTTTCAAAAATCGTCTTTTGATAGCGATTAAAAATCTATTTTTCAATCTTGAAAAATAATCAAAACTTCGTCTTCAGATATGGGGAGGATGAATAAGAATTAAGAAAAGATTTCATACCAAAAAAAGCGCTGAAATGTTTAAAAAATAAGAAAGGTATACGTTTCTTTTTAACTAAAAGATAATTATTTTAAGGTTTATTGTCTCTAATCGCGCGGCAAAAAGTTAAGTGAGAAAGAACCTTATAAAAATGTCTTTTTGTATAGAAAACAAAAATTGAAGATTTAAGGTTGGAATTCAATTGATACTTTAATGCTGACAAGTCAAAAATAGTTTTGTTTAAGGGTGTAGAAAAAGAACTGTTGTATTTAATTTTGTAAGATTTTTGTTTTATAAAAAAAGCCGCTATTCTGGGAAAATGTTGCTTATCTAATTCTGATAATGTAATCCTTCAAATAATCGTCCGATCACTGTTACATATCCGGATACCAGTACAATTAACCTAAATAAATCTCAAACTAACATAGAATTTACTTTACGTTTTATCAATTCATAAATTATTTCAAACATGTGTATGTACACTTGTTAATTTAAGTTATATTGTGATTTCTTTGATCACTTTACGAACGCCCATCAGTCTAACAAATAACATAAATCCAAAACAACTTTATTTAAATAAAAAATAGGGTATCTGTTAATTTTCGCCCACCAAATTCCCGTTTGTACTTGTATGTATATCAAATCTCCTCTTACTAGAAGCACGAATAAAACGCATTTAACATTACGTTTTCCTGAATAAAATTTTATTTATTGAATACCATTTTTGTAATTTATGATGTTAAATAAAAAGGAATAGAATTAGATAACAAGCGCTTCAGGCATTTTGTCATACGTTTTTCAGTTAAGTATTTTGAAAAGATTTTACACGTGTTGGGAAATATAATACAATTTGGATGCATTAGTTATCTTTGCAGATGTGGTTATGACATTTATTATTTTTTGTAAACATATCGTTGGTTAATTATTTTCGGTAACTAATTCTTAGATATAATTTTTAATGTTCATTGTTAGCGATTAATTTATGATTAATTAGTCAAGATTAATTACAATTAAACTATTTTCAATCTTTTATTATGACAGTTTAATTATAATGGCATATGTTTATAACATATTTAACGTAAATTCACTAAGTATTAAAATATAAAATTTTGTCATGTTTTTCTGCAATAATCTCAATAATATAATCACTAATATTAAATCAATTAAAAACTATTTCTAAATTTTTTTCTCAAATCCTTTCGAAATCTAAATTTTTACAAAAATGTTTTGAAATCTTTACAACCTTCCGATAATTTTTTTACCTTTTCAAAACTACTGAATATCTCTTAAACTTGCACGAATTTTATCTAAAATATTATAAAGTCTTGGAGAATTGAAAAACGTTGCTTTAAAAAATGTTATATTCATTTTCGTAAATTTAGGAAATCATTTGAAAATATTTGAAGCCTTTTAAAATTTCAAATTATTTTTTAATATTTTTAAAGCTTCTAAAGGCTCTTTAACACCTTCCTTCAATCGGCCGTTGACCCACCAAGATGTCGGAATATCCATTCACACCTTGGGAAAATTCAGTTATATCTAGTAATATTTTAGTTATCTTTCAAAATACACCAGAAGAATACTAAAATATGACTACGTTTCACTGAATTATTCGGTGGTGTGAATGGATATTTTGGACGGTTGAGGACCGATTGACAGAAGTTGTAACAGAGCCATTAATAAACCTTTTAAGCAAGTTTTAAACTGATTTCAATTTTAGCTCAAATTAAAAATCTTCCGGATTCTTTTAGGTTTTCCAGAAATAATACAATTGTTTCATTCTTTTGAAACATTTCAAAATTCTTAAGAGGCTTCTAAAAATTTTGTGCGACATCTTCAACAATCTAAATTTTTGTTTTTTGAAATGTTTTCAAGTTTTAAATTATTCAAACAAATTTTGATATCTCTTAAACTTACTCCAATTTTGGCTAAAATGCTAACTCGCAAAATTCAAAATTATTACTTCACAACATTTTTTTCTCGAAATTATAGGAAATAATTTGCAATTTTCTGAAAATTTTAATTTTTCAAAATAAATCATCATTAAAAGTTTTCTCACAATTTATAAGATTTTTTTTTTATTATGAAACCTTTCAAGAAACTTAAGAAGCTTCTAGACTTTTTGCTGAAAATTTTCAAAAATACACCATTTTTTAGATTTTTCAAACCTTTCCCAAGTACTTACTCGCATTTTGTCCAAAATTGTGCAAACTAGCTAAATTGAAAGATGTTACTTTAAAATATGTTATACTGCTTTCAAAAGTTAACAAATCAAAGATTCAAAGTTAATCAAAGAGTAACATTATTTTCGAATCTTTTGAAAGGTTCGAAATATCTTTTGAAATAATGCAGTTTACCTAAAAAAATTTTAAATCTTCAAAATTAAAAAATAATCCATTAAAATAAACCCAGAAATCTTATTGTCTATAATTCCATTTTTTTTTTCATCTCGTTAAAAGTGTGTAAAGGGTTTTAAATTATAATGTATTAGCATAATGTTAAGAACAGAATTACTTCCCATTATTAAAATACCATTTACAACAAAATTTCTCTTTTCTCAAAAACGTTTAGAAACTTTAGTTCACAAAATTGATGGTGCAAAAAATTCGTAATCTTTATTAAAGGATAAGGTTGTGTCTAGTTGTCCCGAAAAAGTAGGCAAGCTGGATGAGGGGATGGAGCCTTCTGCAAAATATTTAACTAACTACTCTCTCAAATTTCGGGATGAGACACATCAAATAGAAAAAAAAAACTGAAAACAATCACTAAAAATCATATTCACGCATTGTCGTAACTAATCAGGATTTCGACACAAATGTATCCGAGATCTCGCTACTACAAGTTTTCAAAAAAAGGATCAACAATTAAGCATTCAAATATACGTTTTTATCACAATTAATAAAAAATATCATATTTTCCGAAAATTTTAATGCGATTCCCGGCTCGAATTTGTATTTCCAGTCAATTCCCGGTTAGTAGACATCCTGAAGAGGGAATTTCAAAATATGAAATTAAAAACACAATGAAAGAACACTTATGAATAATTTTCAAATATGAATTATATTCTTGATATATCTCTTTTAAAAATGTATAATTTATGATACTTACATGTTAAAATGGCAAAAAAAAAGAAAGAAAAACAGATGTGAATACTTAAAAATAAAGGGCTCTACTTCAGAAAATTTTGAATGCGAAAGTCTAGACGCAATTAAGAACAAAACCAATTCTGAAATAAATAATTTCCCATTTCGATAAATGAAACAGTCTATTGTTCACAAATTTACAAAAATCTACGAAACGAAACTGATTCACACAAGCAAAAAGGAAATATTCGAGATTTCGCACCAAGAAAACCTAATTTCTGGAACAAATAAACTCATTTTCAACATTCTCTCTGTTTCTTACATATGTAAAGATTGGATCACAAAGTTCTAGTGTGTTGACAATTTGGCAAGATACAAAAAAAGTCAAAAGAAAAAAGGAATTAGTATGAATCTCAGTACCAGGGGTAAGACGCTCACTTATTCTAGAATCAGACCATAAACTAACACCTAGACTTATTTTCTAAATCTATACAATTGTACATTTTCTTAACAATATTATAATTATCATCACAATCTTCGCGGTATAATACTTGGTTTCAATGCGCTTGTTAAATTAGAAATTTCACTGGACCCATGTAGGTACTTGGGCATGCGTTAGTTGATGGTCTGCAGGCGCCTCTTTTTTGCTATTGGTATCTCGAAGATGGCAGTATGCAGGATGAAAGTCATTTAATATTTACTCAAGCAAAAAACCAACAAATTTATTTTTCCTCTTATGTACAAATGGGCCTAAAATGTGCGACTTCAGTTTAACGTCTGCTTTCTTTCTACAAAATTAAAAAAAAATATATATATTATTTCCAATATATTAAATTAAACATCTAATAACAAACGAACACTCAAATCTTAGAAAAAATCCCGGTTTTAAAAAATAGCGCTTAGTAAATTCGTGCGTCCTTTTGTACATTCTCACTTCTCAATAATAATGGAAAAAAGATAATAATGTTTTTATGCCACAATATCATAATTTCGCATTCTCCTTAAAGAGGATTTTGTTTAATTATAAATTTATTTTTTTCATTTAATGATTTACTTTTTATGCTCTGAAACTTAAACTACTTAGAATTATCAAATATTCCTAAATATTGAATGTTCCAAAGTTTATGCAATTACAGTTGAACCGACAAAACATTATTAAACGAATTCAAAGAAAGGATTTTAATAACTGAATTATGTTTACACCGAAATTTACGTTTACCGAAATTTTTCTAAAGCTTTTTCTAAAGCTTTCTTTTCAGATATCGAATGGAATAAGTATATTTAAAGAGTAATTAGTTTACATAATTTTTCTGTAAAAGTTTTCATTTTAATATAAATAAAAATTTTTTTTTTAAGATATAAAATTGTAAATAAAGACTTTTTCTGAAAACTCAATATTTTCGAACAGAATCTAAAAATTTTCATTAAGAACACGGGCAGAAAGTGACTGTTTTTTCTTTTAATTTGGAAAAAATACTGTCACATGACAAAAGAAATCCGTCTTATGCCAAAAGGTGTAGAAAGTTTTAAGTGTATTTTACATATTCGCTTCCATAAAAATGAAAAATTTCTAGTGGAAAAAGAAGCATTTCAAAGTTAATGAACTTAAAAAAATCTAATTTAGAAGTTAGAAAATTTATTCCATTTATTTTTTATATTTAAAAGCATTGTAAAATTATGATTTTTTAAACTAAAAGCGAAATAATTTTTTTTTATGTATTTCTTCACGTTTAAAGGAAACTGCAAGAGGTTTTAAAAAAACAAAACAAAAAAGAAATCTAATGCAAATATTCAAAATTTCGGAACTTCAAAATTTTAATCCATATAGGTACTAGTCTCATAAAAAATATTATAAAATTAGGAGTACTATCACAAAATTTGTATAAGAAGAAGAAATTAAAATCCCCAAGTTAAAAATAAAATGTTTTGGTTTAAATTTCTTTTTTCAGATTTTTTGTCATTATATGACATTATATTTGGATATATTTCTAGGAAACAAGTTGTTTAAATTTTGTGTCATGAACTTTAAATTATACGTGAAAATCTAGACTTGGTTTTCTTTTAATATTATTTTTTATTTATCATGCACCACCCATTTTCACATTGTTTTAAATGGCAGGTAATAAAACCGAAATATCTTAATAAAACAGTAATATATAATTTATAATAAATCTAAATAAATAAACTGATTGGCAACATTTCAATGTTACGTCGACAGGGCTCGCTGAATGCAAACTTATGATGTTAATTATTTTTAATGATTCATTTCACGTTTTCTTTAAAAACAATTTCAATATTCCCGAGGTAATGTTTACTATACAGATTACAGGTACGTTAATACCTATATTAAAAAAACGTAAACTAAAATTAGCTCGAAATAAATATATTTTTCCTCAGTCGTCGCACATTTTTTGCTCGATTCTCTTACTTCCTCTCCACCACACGAAGACATGCGAAACTGGCTACAAGATTTTGAAACAATCAAATCGCTAAATACTTTTCTCCTCTCGATACCTCTAGCATAAGAGACTCTCGATCTAAAAATTACATGGTAACTTCGCAGAAACATTATCCGTCTTTTCTACATTACATCCAAAAATTAATTTACAAATGTAAATTTCAAATCCACTACCCGAAGTTTGTTACCAATTTCGAAACTTTGTACCACTTTCTTACTTTTCTTTTTCCGCACAATTTTAACTTTTGGTTTATATTATTCTCTTTTTTTACATAGTGAAAGACAACCTTTCTGCGACGCTTCCCTCGCTCGTACGAGTACTTTTCTAAAAACAAGTAAACTACAGTTTAAGAATAATGTCCTTAAGACAAGATCCAAATAAGGTATCTTTTTTGAACCAGTTTCCAATTCCCAATCTCTGTCTGTACGGCAGAATTTCTTTTTAAAAAGCACAATGCCTCTTAATTCTACCGAAAGTCTTGGAACCGAGGGGGTGACCACTTGTAATTTTTCTATACAAATCTATTTATGAATCCAAGTGAATTCAATAGGGAGTTCAACGAATTTCAATTCAAGGTGCACAACGAAAAGTAAATGTGAAATTGTCTTATTTTTCCGTGACTGTTGTTTTTCAGTTTTTAAACTTGTACAATTTAGTGCCTTCAAAATTCTAATATAAGTCTGCCAACTTTCCCGAAGTTTATGAAGTTATTTTATTTTGTTAGTTCGAAATAAAATTGTAGAATCTTGAAGATTACAAATTGTGAAAGTTTGAATATTGCAATTTAGAAGTGCTCAAATTCAAGTGCTTTAAATGCTTAATTATTCAATTCCAAATGGTACAATCTTTAATATTTAAGACTTAAAAAGGAGAAAAATAAAGGGGAAAAGTAAGAAAGTATGTGAACTTTTTTGAAAGCTATCTTTAAAAAGTAGAAAAAAATACTCGCTTGCGGGCTGGCTAAAAATATTCGCAAACTTTTCCACGTCCGAGCGTTCCTTGACAATTCTGTTTTTCCCGAGTTCTCTGAACGTTAAAAAGCCTAAAAACTTCAATTCAATACTGAGTCCATAAAAAATGTACACCTGAATTCAGTAGTAGTTACTCCCTCGCTTGAAACACAAAATCGAATCGATGAGATTTAGGTAGGTAGACCCTCGATCTCGCGAGCAGCTGCATGTCCGTTGACGACTTCCACCGGAGATTTTGGACTCCCGTTGCCATCAGTTGGTCCACTCTCATTGCTACTGCTGCTATCACTCTCGCTATCAACGCTCGATATAGAGCTATTCTGCCTGTGACTTTTATCCAGCCTCCCTTGGTAGGAAACCGGAACTGGAGAAGATCCGGGACTCCTTTGCGATCCATTCCCCCTACTATGATTTTCATTACTGGAACTATCGCTCTCGCTCTCACTATCCACACTCACGCTTTTATGCCTCTGCGCTCTCAGTGATTCATTTTCCCTCCTCAGTTGTTCATTTTGCTGTATAAGATCATCAATCTTCTGTTGGAAAGTCTTCAGCTTCTTCGCCGTTTCAATATCTGCCGATGTACCATTTCTTGATTCAGAATCTTTTTCGTCAGTTGGATACAAGCTTTTCCCCTTCAAACGCTTCGTTAGAAGATCAACTTTTGCCTCGAGCTGTATGTATTCCTGTATGAGTTGTGCTTTGGTCATGGATCCGAGTCTCTCGGCGTGGAGATCCTCGTAGGCGGTTTTGAACTCTTTAGTGAGGAATTCCTCCTCATCTTCTGGCGAGGAATAGAAAAAGTCTTCGTCGGAATCGACACTGAAACTAGAATCTCGGGTGCGACATGCCCCGGGTTTTTGATTGTAACGAGGGATTTCTGATGAGGCACTAGCACTTGCCAATTTTTGCTCCAGGTCGGGGAGATCGTTGTGGTCTTCGATTAAAAACTGGGTAGTGTTATAAGGGGCGGGAGGTTGTCTTCCGGTTTTTGTGGGCCTTCCGGCTCGATTGCGAACCCTCTGCTGATATGAGAGGTGCTGCTTTGAATAAGGTTTGAGCTTTCGATGTTTGGGTTTACCTCGGCGAGTCTTCCGCTTTTTTGCTGCAATATCGACACCATCCTCAGTGTGCATTCCATCCTGGTCTCCACTGCCACTTCCGCTCTCGAATTTTCCACATCTTCTTATGAAAGGCTTCTGGTTCTGGAATAGAGAAAACAAATTAGTTATCTCAAGTTATATTGTGATTTCAAAATATTGATGGTAGATTAAGACGTAGCATAATATAAAAATTTCAGAAAAAGAAAGACCCTACGGTCTTATTCTTTTTATATGAAAAGGAAATTGATCGAAAAACTTGAGAAAAAACAACATATTAATTACAGAATGTATTGAAAAAGGGATTAGATAAATGTCTCCATGAAATATATATTTTTTGTTATATATTTTTCTTTCTATGGAATCAACCCTTCTCGAAAAAATCAAAAGAATTTCGAAAAATATTAATCACAACTTTCGACACTTAAAAGGACTAATTTGTTAATTTTTTATTGTAATTCAAAATTTCACAAAACTCTTTTTTTTATTCGAATAAAATCTTTTTCTTTGAATTCCTGGGTTGAATATTTTTTCAACATTGTCGAACTTATTATATTTGTAATACAAAACAAGAACGTTCAGTTTTTGCATAAAAATAACTTGAGTTTTTTCCATTTAGAATGGTAAATATTTAAATCTTCAAAAAAATGAAAAAATTAAGTTTTACTTAAAGCGCTAAAACTTTTATTTTGTAGAGATTATTGTATCACGGAATATCTATAGTTTAACGCAAAGGCTTTTTTTTGTAACAGCAATAGCACTTGCACAATATCACGTAAAATTATCCCCTTACAGTTTTTTAAATATTTTATCATCACAGCTCAAAAAGCAACCATTTTTTAGATGGAAAAATGATCAATTAGTCTCGCGCAAAATCTTTTAATGTATTAAAATTACATTAAAATACAAGAATGTACAACGAAATACAAAAAAGTACCAAACTCGTCCAAATTATAGACAAAAGTTATAATTTCTTGTAATTTTGTGTACTTTATTTGTAAGAAAAATCCCAGTATATTCAAAATATTTTTTAACGAAACTAATAATATTGAACTAAATCAAGCAGAACATGTTTCTATCGAACTTTCCGGACCATTTTTGTAAAATTGATCACACAACTCTTTTCCATCGAAACCAAATTTTACTTAGTTGCTTTTTATGTAAAAAAACCAATAAATTCAATAAAAACTCTACTAAAATCTATAGAATATTTATCTATACCTATATATATATGTATATATAAATAAAATAACTATACAAATACAGTGTTGGACATAACAAATTATTATTAGACTGTGTGAAGATAGGTAACTAAAGTGAGAGATTAGTCTTCATCTTCTACTTATAGGAAATCGCTTATTGTCTTACATAAAAAATTAATCTTCTTAATGCGACTTTCACTTATATTTTTCACATAAGAATTCATTTGCGATGATGACTTTGCTATAAAGAGATGACTATCATAGAGGATGATTAATTTTATAATCTAATTATAAAATGGAGATAACTTAGTCTCATATTTTTTATAATATTTATGTCAAGATTATGCACGCTTGTCCAGTTATTTTATTTGTGGATTCAGAATCTTATATTAAATTTATTTTTAATTTACTATAAAACTTAAGAAAAAACTGAAAACAAGTATGCAAGGGCGTTGAGTTTAAAAATCAAACATTGTCCCCCCACCCAATAAAATATATATCCTGTTCCATAATTCATTAAAACTGATAATAAATCTTTGGCTTGCCTCCATCTATGTTAAAATATCAGTTCTAACAAAGTGTCATGTATAATTTTAAAAACTCGAAATTGAACTGCACTGCATCCCGGCATGGGGTCGTCACCTAGATTGGAAACGTTTGATCGTGAAAGCAAATACTTGTCCTGAAAGGACAAGCATCGCCAAAAAGCATCGAAACTGTCCTTTTTACTCAAAACGCGTCAACTGCGATTAAAATTTGATTTTTCCCTAAATACTGACACGTCAATCGTAATATAAGAGATCCTGTATTTCTATTCTATAGTCTATCCAATGGCCTAAAGCATATGATTCTGTGGTTTCTGCCAGGGAAAAACTTTATGGAACTGTTTTCGTACTTATAAGGAGCAACTATTGATTCCTGCAGGTTTATAAACCGGCTTTTTAATTGTATTCACTTTTTCCATATTCAATTTCTCATATAGAATCCTATTTTTCATTTATAATAAATTCTGAGATCAAAATATGGAAACTAGATCATTTTGATAAAAAATTTATTTACAAAATGTATATTTTTTAAAGATATGTAATTTTGTATTTAAACAGACAACGCCGCTGTTTAAATTAATTAAAACAGACAACGCCGCTGTTTAAATTAATTAAAACAAATTGTTTTAAGTCGATCCACTTTCGCAAAAAATCACTTATTTCTCTTTATTCGGGTCACCAAATTTGGTTAATTTTGAACGTTGAGGCCGGTATTGTCTAAAATTGTTTTTTGTTTAATGTTGAAATATACAATTTCAATGTTGAATCTTCACTTAATACAGCTATTAAGGAGAAGTAATGTTCAAATTCATCAAATTATTTAGTATCAGTGGAAAACGATGGATAGACAGACCAAATAAAACAAGTTAAAAAATATTTTTTTTTGTACGAGGATTTTAAAAATTACAAAATGTGAATAGCAAAGTTAACATTTTAACTTTACATATAAATACAAATTCTTTTGTTTATAAAAATAAATAATTTAATCTAAAAAGAACACTCCACAAAAACTCAAATAAAAATGAGAGACTTCAAACCACAGGGAGAGAGAGTAGGCAGACCTTACTTCGAATTCGAGGGGGAATGGCAATGAACCCCAAAATAAGGCCTAAATACATAAAAAAAATTCAATATGGAAACCTGTTAATGATTGACAATAGATTAAGGAACAAAAAATATATAAACATTTTATTACCAAGCAAATTGTAAGAAGAGTATAATGTTGTATGGTTTCAAAATTTGAGAAAAAGAAAGAAGTTAACAAAGAATGGGTGTTGTATATGCAAAGAAAAATAGACAGAAAGCAAACTCTACAATTTCTAAAATTTAAATTTTTTTAATAGGTAGTTGAATTAACTAAAAAATAATCCTTTTTAAATCCGGTATATTTTTTTTTAATTAAATTTTCTATGAACTCACTATTTAGAGTACTTTGTCTATATGTAAAAACTAAAAATTTGAAAAATTGCAATATTTAATTACACATAGCGAAAAAGTTCCTTCTTCCATTCAATAAAAAGCTGTCATTTATAAAAAAAGTAGTTAGGATCATAATTTATCACACCTGAAGATAAAAAAGAAGACTGAAAAACTGGCCATTTTGATATTGATTAACGAAGTGCCTACATGTAACGAAAAAATCTGGCTCTTCGTATCAAAATTTCGTTTGCAATAGCCCTTTCACCCTGAAACTCGTACCGAAAAAATTCAGCTATTCGTATCAAACTTTCGGTAAACGTAGCCACGACCATTGATTAAACATTTGATATCGCATACAATTTCAATTGATAAATGTTTAAAATCGCCTAGTAACAAAAAAACAATTATATATTTTTGAATCATGGAAAAACATACTGAACCATTTAATAAATACTTAATAGGTACACATGAAACAAGAAAAAGAGAAAAAGGGATAATCTGAAAAAATAGATAAATCCACACTAAATAGGAAAAAATAAAATCTTGAGAGAAAATGATTTAGAACGAAAACGAGGAGGGGGGGCGTAGAACCTAATTATTTTCCAAATCTGGAGGGTGGCAACCCTTTCTCAAACTCTCTATCCAAAAGGATGTAAAAATATTTGCAAATTTACATAAAAAATTCTTACGTGTCTGCTGCTCTCGTCGATCGTGCATCTGGAGTCGATGTTTTTACCGGCAGAGAGCGACACAGTCTTTTCAGCCGAGGAAACGGAGACGGAGGAAACGATCGTCGATGCCGCGGTAAGCGTCAGGTCCGCCTGTTCGCCCTTCTCGTCACCGATCCCATCAACACCGCCCGACGCTTTTTCACCAATTAATTCGCCTTCATGGTCCTCCATATTCGTAATATTATGCAAAACACGTCTATTCGTGATGGCACGAGCACTCATCACCGTCAAAAATACAACTTCACACGATAATTACTTCCGCACGAGACTGCGAGCAATATGCATTCACTGTAAACAGCGACTGAATCGCCATGTTTGATTTTTTATCCCCGTGCGATAGCGAAGCGCAGCATGTTTCCCGATGGTGGGGGAACTGTTGAGAGTGGGGGGCATTTTCAGTAGCGTAACTAGTCCCTAAATCGCTTTTTCTTTTTTGGGTCACAGATAGCGACATAACTTACTTATTGAATAAATTCCAAATAGGTATTTTCACTTTATAGATCAGGTAACTTCACTTTGTTAAAACTGAGGGGGGAAACAATGGACCAAATGCATGAAACAAAACTTTAGTTTTGTAATATCTTCATAATGTATCATAATTACTATCATTTTATTATGCCATTAAATAGTTCTGAACAAATAAAAACTATTTTTCAAATACACTTATACAAAAAAAATTAGTTTTAACGAAGATGTTACCACAATAGTCCATAAATGGACTGAATCCCATGCATTTGATCCGTTGTTTTCCCCTCAGTAATCAACGAAGTGCACTTACCTGGCGATTAAAGTGAAAATACCTAATGTCCAGTTTTCTAACTTTTTAAGTAATAGATATAAGATATTATCAGATACTACCGCAGACATAGAAAAATTTACTTTCAAAATTAAAAATAGTAGAGTTGTAGAGAATGTGCTCTCCGAAAAAATAGGTCATAAATAATCAAATCCAACCGGTGTTGGGGAAATTTTTAAAATGCAATAGTAAAAAAATTCAAATGCAAAAAATTTTGTTAAAATAAATTTTGTTGCCGTTTTTAACATCTTTTTCATTAAAAATAATGGTTTTCATTCGAAATAACATAATTAGTATTATTATTTTTAATGGTAAAATCATAGAACTATTTTTTGTCATTCAGATCAAACAATTTTAGAAATGTAAAAATGTAAATTCGAAGAATCAAACAACGAAATTTAGACAAAGACCTACAAATACAAAAAGTGTGTCTTTTCAAACGGGCCAATCAATAAAGTACATAATGGATTTTTTTTGAGGGAAGGGGGTTCGTGGAATTGTTATGATCTGCTGAAATTTAATAAATAAAGTAAAATATTAGAATTGTGTTATGGACAATAAAATATCGTTATAATTAGAATAGTATTTTTATTTTTATTTTGTCATTCTGCAGACAAATATCCATAAAAATAATGGTTTTTTACTATTTTTTTAATTACCATTAACCCCAAAATGTTCAACAGTTTCTAGGTTTATTCGGCTTTGGACATTTCACTATAAATACACCCTTATATATTTGGTAATATAATTTAATAGATTTGATGACAGATTAAATAGGGAGTTAAAATATTTATGACTACTTTACCAAATCAATTGCTTAATTGTTTTAATCAATTGTTTCTAAATCGTTTCTCAAATTGTTTATTATGATACAAATTTAAGAATTATTAAACGTCATTTTTTATAATATTTTAAAGTTAAAATTTGATCGTAATTTTTGTGAATTATGTGACACGAGTAATGAATTAAATGTTCTATAACTTTTATAACTAGGAATTTTCTATGTTTGTATACTGGTTGAATTAATTTAATTTTTTTATCTTCAAATTTCCAAATTTCATCAGATTTTGAATTGATTTTAAATTTGATTATTATTTATATTTATATATTTTTTTATTCTGAATGTTCGAAAAAAATAATAATCTATTAATAGCAAAAAAATGTAAATGCCTTCCAATGAATGCTATTTGAGTTTGAAATGCCTTTTTTTTAATTCTGAGAAATTTGTTTTTAATTTGTAGTGCTTGTTATGGTATCTAAGAAGAACATTTACAGGGGCCCATAAAAATGATTTTCGCCGCTGGATGTTTTCTCTCCTTCTTTCACTCGGGTTTCTTCTCCCACACAATTCTGTTGTTTGGTATGGTTTGGCACTATTTCCGAGATACATTTTCATTACGCGTGTTCATTGTCCTTATGGAGCAGAGCTACGACTTGGACTTCTCCGATTCGACATTGAACGTAAAAACAGCTATTCCCCCTATGCTACTATGTAATTAGTATTAGTATTTTCCCGTCCCCTCAGAAGATCATCCATCGCCCTCTCTCTCCTGGGTTTGTAAGCTTATTTCTCTCTCACTCTCCTCACGCTCACGGAGTCTCCCTTCTTTGCTCTTGTCCTTTTCAGTTCTTTCCATTTCTTTCTCCAGCGAGACGAACCTTCTCCCTTTTATTTTTATGTATTTTGCACTGAGTTCTTTAAGCCCTATGGTTTACACTCTTACAATCCTATGCTATAACGTTTTCGCCAAAACACACAGGAGTACATACATCTCTATGGCTCCACAAGGCCACAGCTGGAGCTTTTATTTTTTTCAACCTATCCAGCTCAAAATCTTAAAAGGAAAGATAGAATTCCGCTTTGTTGCCTAAGTATCCTGCCAAACGCGATTGTCAATTACTGTTTGGCAAAATGGATAATCTCCAGGTAGAAGCTGCGCCTGCAGTTTTGGCTGAATTTCTTTTTGCGTTAGTTGGCTCGTCGGTTAAAAGTCTAGGGACGAATTGCATATTTTGTTGGAGAGTTTGTTGGTTTCTTAACGAAAATAGAGAATTAAAAAAAGGAGTTTTTGGAGAAGATTTCGCAATTACGAGTGCGGATAAAAATGACAAAATCAATATTTAATTCAGTATACATGTTTTTTTAAATCAGTGATATAAGTATACAATTAGAAAAACGTTTGTTCGATTCAAACAATACTTGTTTGATTTGCTGTAACGAAAGTCAATCTTCGAAAATGTATGGAGTTTATTTCCAATATTGAATCAGCTATATTCTATAACATAACCGGTTACAGAATTTTAGCGCTTTGCTGGGTTGGCCCTGACTACTTGTAAACAATGTTTTTAATTTCAATTATTGAAATGTATATTCAAATCGATGATTTCTTTATGCATCTTTTTATTCCTTATAAAAAGTTGTAACTTGCGCTCAATGATGTCCTGCGATGAACTGTGTAAATATAAAGTTGAAATATTTATTACAAACAAAATTAATAATTTTTCCCATCATGTTGCAAAATCAGCACATTCTTATTTTCCAGTGCGTGGGGAATCGAGCGAATTGTGAGCAAGTGAAATATGCCAGCGTGAAGTTGTTCTAAAGGGAATAAGTAAGCTTTCTGGAAAATATTACGCCTAAGGTAACTCTATTTAAAAACTGTTTTTGTTTTACTTCGCATGCGGTCATAGCTCGCCTTGGGGTAGAGGCTGTAGTCTTCGGGAATAATCAAATACGACCGACAGATCGTCCATTAGTCTAGAAACTGTAGAACACGCAATGAAAGTAACATAAATATCTAATTTCCATTTTTAAAAAATCACTTTTTTTGTAATTAAAAAAATTGAAATTTGAAATATTGTTCAGAAGCAGCTAGGAGTTAACTCTACGGAGCCCCTCAATTTTCAAAATTTATTCTTGATTTTAAATGCTTCTAAATTCGATTTTCGTCTAGCAAAATAAAAACTATTTGTAATAACTCTTTACAAAACGCGATTTTTCTTGGTAAAAAAAGTGAAAAATGGTTTTCGGTGTTTTTTTCCTAATACGCGTCATTACATTTTCAGAGACCCTGAAACCAAAGATATTTAAAACTACGGTTGAAAGAAATCGAGCGCTACTTGCACACAATTGGATTGAAACCTGATGGATTGTAATATGTTTTAAATGAAAAGTATATACTACACGTGTAAATGAATGTATTTTTAACAATAAGTATGAAAAATATGTATTATGTTTACAAAATTAACAATTTTTGTCAGATTTTGTGACTCTTATTCGACGGGTACAAGCAGTGGCGTAACTACTGAGGTATGGCCAGGTAGGTTTTCTGGGGCCCCGTAACATCAGGTGCCCCCAAAACTATGGGTTCGTAATCTATATTTAAATATTTTACTGATAAAGGGCCCCCTATGGACAAAATATTTATGGTCCCCATTATCGCAGTTACGCTACTGGGTACAAGGGAGGGTCATTCCTCTTAGGCTTTGCCTGCGTGGGGGTACATATTGGAGAAAATTTAAGTTGAATAAAAAAACATTTGTGAATCATGGAATAAAATTATGGACAAAGTGGCAACGTCGCACGCAGAATTTAAGTGGTGCTGGCGGAAGATGTACAGAAAAGTATGGGTCGCGTGCGAAGTTTGAATTTTGTCCTTCCCAGTTTACCGCGCTATTAAATAATTATCTGGATTAAAAGTATCAGTACTCACATACAGACTGGCCCCTAAATGCAATTTTGATTTCTAATAGTTCCGCAAAATCCGGGCCCCTCGAAAACCCCGGGCCCAGGGAGAATCTCCGCGTTATACCCCCACCCCCGGCAGGCTTGCTCTCATAGCGCGCATAACTAGCAATCTGTTGTACATTTTTTCAGACCTAAATATTCATTTTTACTCAAGATCTTTTTGGTACCGTTTTTCTCTTTCCCTTTATCGATTTTACCACTCAATTTTGTCAGCTGAATACAAAAACAACAATCGCAGAAGTGCGCTACTCTACGAATACGAAAATAGTATTATTATTATTATTATTACACCATTAAGCCGTTTCCCTTTCGGGGTAGGCGTGACTCACTCGGTAGGGA
>JAAAKG020028042.1:0-19810 GCA_010014905.2 Druon quercuslanigerum | reverse complement strand
CAGCGACCCCGAAAACATAAGAGTACATTGGTCTCGCTTCTGGGACAGACCACTTTTTTTTTGTGGTGCTGTGTAATAATAGATGATGAATAAAGTAATCACTTTTTACTTAATCCACATTTTTATGAAATGTGCATGCGCAGATTTCACAGTTTGCTCCAAGTAGAGCCCTAATCCTTTCTTTTTTTCTCACATAAAAATTTAATTGAAAAAAACGGCGTGAACTTTCGAAATAACTTTGATCTCTGAATCTAAATAACTTTTTTCTAACAGTGATCAAATTTCACGTGAAAAGTCCATTTTGTTTAATAATGTTTTACACGAATTTTCATTTATTCCAATGAACAAATGTAACTCGGGCGCTGCAATATAATCAATAATTTGATTTTCTTTGCCTGATTAAACTTTCGGTACATTGCTACAATTTAAAAAAAATTTACAATTTTCTTTTTTAGCTCCGTTTGCTTTCCAAGCTTTAAAATTTGCAATGCACTTCCCAATTATTCTAAACACGCTTATAGCGTCTAAGATATATTTATTAGCGGTACACTAAGTGCACGGGTACGAACATCTGTGAGACATCAGACTAATCAATACTTAAGATTTAGTAAGACTTACAAAACTCATGAATTATCATGATTTTCTTTCTAAAATTGACTCACACTTATTAAAAATAATTCATTGACACCAGAATCTTTGAAATTTTTGGAAACTACGCCTTCATTATAACTTTTCCGTTTGTCCTTGCTTGGAAGCACCAATTTTAATGTACGCTTTATCTACTTCACGAGATTTCTTACAATCATCGATTAGTTTTTGAATATTTTTACAAAATACAAAAAATTCTTCTTTTGGCGTGTTTTCCATTTTAGAGCTAATTATTTGGCATTTTGTTGCTTTTAAATGGGAGTCAAGTGAATGATTTAAAGCTTCAATTTTTTCTTTCAGATTAGGTTCAAATTTTTCTCTTGTTTTCGTTTCACGTCGAAGTGATTTAGTGATTCCTAAAGTTGCCTTAGTTGACAATTCGGCCACTGGTCTACCCATTTCTCTTGATAACGATATCGAATCATTATTTTGACGCATTTGATCGGTAGATTTTTCTGACATTACATTACAAACCAAGTGTTTTTTTTCTTTCTGATCTAATGATAGATTCAAGTTTTGCAATTATTCCTTTTCTGTACAATTATTACATTTACCTTTTGCAATAATTGATCAACATTTCCAACATTTGTTATTTGCAGATTATTTTTCTTTCATTTTTTTTAAATGATTGTAGCAGAGGTTCTTGAAAAGTTATATTTACTTTGATCTTTCACTATAATACATAATTTACAAGAATACGGCTTTCCAAAACTTGATGGACTATTATTAGCTACCTGAAAATTAGAATAATCAGCAGGCATCACAATAGAATTATTATCAGAATTTTTATTTGTATAAATTTTTATTTTTTGCAATTCGCACATAGTGCTTTCGGAAATCGTTCATCGTTGCTGTCATAAGTCACATGCACTAACTAAAAGTACGAGGCATTATTTAATTTTGATGCTCACACTTCGATATTACGATACAAACTGACAATATTATAAATAATTATATATATAATTCAAAAGTATTAGACTACAGAATGATATTGAAATAGTTTAAAGGATTATTCACGTTTTTATTATAAAATAGAGGAAGGTATATAGTTATGCGTACAAAGGTAAATATACATACCATTGCAGTCATTTGATGTTAACAAAGAAACATGCATTTAGTTTTATGTGAACAAACTGATAGTGCGCTAGAAGATCATTTTGTTAATTATTTGACTGTTTAAAAATTATTATCAATGATCGATAAAGTAAATATTTACATTATCGCTAAGTAGTACAGAAGAAAAAGCATTACAATTCCCGTTTTAGTAATAATTTTCAAGTACTTTAACATGCTTAAATACTTTTTCAAGCTCGTATCATATAGTTGTACCAACTTATTTTGCGTTAAGTCATTATACATAGCAATTTAAATGAATTTTTCACGAGTAAAAAAAACAGTTTAGGGGATCATTTTAAGTTAATGAAAAATTTATTATAGGCACCCTTTGCAATAACATCCCACTCGTAACTTTGGGGTCCTCGGAATTTTCATATAAAATTATTCAGACCCGCCGTGCTATATCTTATCATTCTGGAATTACGTCGATAGTGGATGACGTATCAGATGAATCAGAGATGTATCTATGGAGATAGCGTAAGCTTCCTTGTTATGTTGCATAATGTAAATAATTCTATTGTATGATTATTATTGCAGATTTATTATCCCCGGATTCTAACCATCAAAAATTTCAAAGGAATCACGCAGACAGACAGAATGTTCAAAGAGACATGCACCTGCCACCCCTTGGTCTGGTGGATATAGAATATCCTTCCAGAGTCGTCATCATCCATCGAAAATTTCAACGCGTTGGCTTTGCAATACATTCTTGGCACGTTGTAGCACGTCCAGCAGATGTGCAAGGCTTATTTCGTATTGAATATGCTTCAAATAGCGATCAACCTGAGCCAGTCCTATACCTCAAACATGAAGTCCACGAAAATGCAAACTTAGATGTTGCCGTCGTTACAACTGAGATCCCTATGTATCTGCATAGCCCCGAACATCATGCTTTAGAAAGAGAACTTTTTTCACCAGCACCTATTAAATGGGCTGCTGAAATTGTTAAAGAGTGGGTCCATAAGGGAGGTTTCGAGTTGGATTTCAGAGGAAACTTAAATCAAGCACACCTAGAGGCTACGCAAATGTCATTAACGCCGCGGATTTCACGGGATCACGATTAAGACTAAGGTTGGTCGGTTTTCGCAAAAACAGAATCGATTTTCAACGATTGATTCGCTTCTAAAATTTACGAGTCGATTTTTCAAATTAGATAGTCCGGGAAGGGACAGGGCACCGCACTGTGGGACCAAATATCGAAAACCTGGCCATAGTATAAAATGTTTATAAGGTTTATGATATCACTGATTACGAATCCGATGTTTGAAGTAGAAGGAAAATGAATCTAAGATCTATTTTTTTCAAAACTAAAATAAAGGAATCAATACCATGAAAGCTTATAAATAGGAATTAACCTGTTATAGCAGAAATAAAAAATATAAGTTGTTTAATTTCAAATTATTCACTATTGGAATCATCATTATTACAATTACTGTGACCTTCATCCTGGTCAGTTGTATTTTTACTAGAAATATCGCAAGTAAATTCCACAATAGAATAGAATATAAAGCTAGTAAATCAAGCTCGCTAGGAACACAATTTCACGTGTATCACTTATTTTTTCATCAGAGTATCCTTTTTAAAGTTGGAAAAAATCATTTTGCGTAATACCGCATTTGCCAACTGAGTCTGAAATAGAAAAAGTCGAAAATTTAGCAAAGTATTATGAAATACGAAAGCGAAGAATTCTCATTCTTTTCAAAAAATTGATAAAAGAATAAACTGGAGACAGAATTGCACACTGAAAAAACAATATTCTAATTTTAGGAATTTGACACTAAATTGAAGAATATTTGCAACCTAAATAGGAGCTAAGAATATAATCTCAATGTAAAATGGAGGCAGTCACATGTCACGAAAAATTAAAAGAAATTATGGAACAGAACAAGACGCATTTTCCATTGAGCTTTTCTTCTTCTCCAATCATATTCTCATCGAGCTCAAACAAGTTTTAGTGTGGAACGCGCTAAACCTTTTCTTGAATCTTTTCATAAATATGATTTTTGAACTTCAAAAAATTATTTTTTTGTGTTATTAATTGTTTTTAACTACTTTCTACGCTATAAAAATCTTTTAATAGTCCATGATTTATGTCAATTCTACATACTCTTCTGTGCCTCAGCCATTTTGCAGAATGAACAACCAGTTTTCTTACGTGCCTGACATACATTCGTAGTCGCATGCTTTTTAGTATCAATATGATCCCAACTGTCCTCTAAGGAAATATATTTAAAAAATTGTATTAAAAAAATATTTTTGATGGGTTTTTGTCAGCTTTTTCGGATTTTTTCCATTGAGCACCGGGGCGAAACATTGTGCATAATTTTCTCCTAAATTATATGGGCTTGTTATACGCAACTCACATAGGGCAAGATTCCTTCTCGCATACGACGTTTATCCATTCGGTGGACAATTATTCTAGATTTAGGAGTATTCGACTCTGAAAAAAAGTGAGAGAGAAAGAAAAGAGAGAGCGCGAAACACTATTTCCCGCCGTTCTAACTCAAACGCGCGCATCTCCCACCACTCGATCCTTTTCCACTCTGGCCAACTCTTGTGCAGCACGGCCGGTTTAAAAAGGCGTGCTCCGCCTCATGCGGCAGAGAGTGAAACTAATCTTTATTCTCACTCACTCTCTCTCTCTCTCTCTCTCTCTCTCTCTCTCTCTAAATAACTGACACACGAAGAAATAATAGACAGTGTTTAGTAATATAAAATAAAATAAACCTTGTGATTCAAGCAAATTACTTAGTATATACCTTCTTCTTATGTTTAATCCTTTTTCCTCCTTTTACGGGTCTGCTGGCATCCCAGCTCATCCGTTCTGCTGATACGGCTCGCATCCCAGCTGTACTCGGCTAAATCCTAACCCCCTTTTTTTACCATGGACAGGCTTCAAGCATGAAAGTATTTGATCAAGACACCTGGCTGTCCTGGGATCTATGCAACTCCCCCTACCAGCCGAAAGAAAGAACCCAAAAGCATGGCTCCACTGGACCAATTCCTGGCCAGACACAACGCCACCTTGGTCAAGAACAAAACCACCGGTGTCCGCAAGGAAGAATGACCATTTTTTCACTTCCTTTCTTTCTATCTTTCGAGATAGTCCTTGAGTTAACCAGCCTTTACGTAGCCCTGGCAACGACTTTTTACTCCCTCTGGCGTAACTCCTCAGAACCAATTCCTTCCTCTCTTTCCCTCTTAAGAGAAATACAGGGACGCCCCGTCAGGGCTAACTCGTCCTTGGTCAAAAGGTCCGTGAGCAGTCCTCCATCACCTCTCATTTTATCGTTCGAGAGCCCTCTAACTTTCTCGTAAGAGAACTCCCCGATTATCACCGTGTCATTGCCTATAACGACTATAATCACCGCGCAACCCAAACAAAGAGGATATCTTAGACCATATTAGGCTTATAACTTTTAGTGTTTACGAATAGGTATAATATTTAATACGATGGTTCAAAATAGAAAGAAAAAATTTCCAATATTACAAGAACAAAGTAATTTTGAGATTTAACTATGTGGAGTCTGATATTTCGAGGTAATTTTGAATTGTCTTACTAATTGTCCTGCTCGAACCCGAACTTCTCTAATCGGAAGAATAAAATTCTAAGCTTTGGAAATAGGTAATCGCTCGACTCGCATTGACACCTGCTAAGGTTACCCCCACCATTGCATCCAGCGTGTTACCCCTCGCTTGCTTATTCTCGCCTTGGATTATATTTTAGAAGGCTAGCGTACCTGATATACTTAAGCTGAATATTGTAAACAGAAATGGTAAATTTTATTTCCTGAATTCCCCGCAATAAAATTAAGCTCTTATCTTTTTTTGTTGCACTGCAGAAATTTCGGATGGAGTCTACTAATCTAAAATTCGAAGATTACAAAAAATCTTGTATGAAAATGAAAAAGTTTGGTCTCTTAAAGTTCTAAATTTAGGTATCTTTATAGATTTATTTATTTTTCTCACTTATTGTTTGATGTGAAAAAGTCAAACTGATTTTTTAAAATAATGATTAAACTATTTTGTATTTAAGTTGTCTGTTTAATTTAAAAGCTCACATCGTTTCATAGAAATTGCATTTTTCTTGGTTAAATATTCAAGTTTATTTCTTTTAACACATTTTTTTTAAGTTACCTTTCTTAGTTTTAAAGAAATTTCTTCACAAAAAAATGTAACTAATTTGTAGAATATTTGTTGTGTTTCTGTTGGCACTTAATCTTCTTAGATAAAGATTCAATTTTATAGTTAAAAATTAATTACGTTGCAAATTTAAATATTTTTAGCTAAAAAGGCTTTTTTTTAATCATTGATTTTTAAACTTAAAATTAAGCTATGTTCCAATTGGTTAAAAATTAAACTATATTCTTAAATTACAAATTTACACTTTAATTAAAAATTCATATTTCCGAGTGAAAAACTGAACTATTTTGTATAAACCCCGTCAATAGTATTAAAAGTATTTTAAAAAGATTTAAACAGTTTTCCAAAATTGTAAACAAATAACCTGGAAGATTAGAATATATTCTACATAATTTAATATAAAATAAAATAAAACAAGGAAAAATTAAGAATTTAAAAAAGTGAATAAAAGGGGAAAGAGGAATTTTGAGAGAATGACATGAGTATTCACGAAATCAAAATTATGTTTTTCAAAATAGTTTTTAAATACGATATAAAAATGAAAATTTAAGAGATTTTAAAACTAAATTTCTAGGTTAAATTTTTTTTTTTTAAATGCAGGAAATTCCAGTGAATTTTATAGAATTTAAGCGAAGAGTTTAAAAATGGAGATAAGAAATAAATATAAATATGTTTTTATTTAAATATTCTTTCTATTTAAAAAACCTAATATCAGCGACCTTGCAAAGGGTTTTATTAACGGGAAATCACCAAAAAATTGATTTTTCAAGGGATACCGAAAAATGCCTAAATTTCTAAGTTATTTTAAAACAGTAATCAACAATGTATGATACGGTGTTAAAATTTGACTTTATCGTTCAAAATATGTTTTTTGGTGATTTTAATTGTATCAAGGTGAAATTTAAAGACGATCATTTTTCCTATTAATATAATAAAAGTGAGTTTAATATCGTGAGGTATATGCTTTATTCAATATAATTTGTTTAAACTTAACAAAGATTAAAGATTAAAAAAAGATTAAACGTCAACCAAAATCATTTGCGCCTTTAATAATATAAATTAATTTTTCCCAAAAAAATTACCTTTTAAATAAACACTTAAATTTTCAATACAAAATTATAAGGTTTAACAAAAAAACAGAGTTAGTTAATAAAATATCTTGTAAGATCCATTTTTGGTCTAAAAATGATATTTTTTATTTTATTTTGGAAACTATGGAAATTACGAAAAAATATTCAGATGAATGTTTGCACGTCTAAAAAAATTCTATTAAAAATGTCTCTCGTTCTTTTGTTTTGTCTTTAATAAATTACGAGAAAGTTACATTCTTAGGAAAAGAATTGTTTCCATCCTCAAAATATTTTAGTTTTCATGATGCTGATAAGATATCTTTCTTCTGTAAGGCGAAACTTTTCCAAAAAGTTTGGAATAATAAAAAATGTGGGGTTTTCCAGAAAAACGGTATCCTGCGGGCTAAAAAATTTGTCCGGGGGCAATGGAAATTTTTTCTCATAAAAATAACAGGACGAAAAGGAACAGGATACGTTTTTTATTAAACTTTTTAAGACTTGTAAATTCGGATGTGAGAAAAAAGAATTTTTCTGACCACAAAAGTTATTTAGCAATCATAATACTTAACAGATATCTTAATTGTCAAGGTAGGAGATAAAAAAAAATTTTGCAAAAAATATAAAGGTTGGGTTTTTAAGAAAACCGAATTCTAATTTTTTAACAAACCAACTGCCGTTTTTTTAATTCTTTTTATCTATGTCTAATTTCCTCTAGGCAACAAAATATTTAATCTTAAAGATACTAATAAATTTTAATTTTCAAGAAAAAAATATACAAATAAAAAATTTATTTTAAATACAATGATAATTCTTTAATATGAATAGTTCAGTTTTCAATTAAAAAAATATTTGTAAACAAAATGAACAAACTTCAAAACCAAAAAGATAAATATTAAACTGAAATTTTTATCAAATTTTTTTTTAGTTTTTAAGTTTGGCGACGGTAAAAATTAGGAAAAGGTTATTATTAAAAGTAGTGAAAATTAATGACGCACTTATATTTAAACTAATAATTCATATCTTCAGTAGCTTTATTTTTTACTGTTTGCATAAAGGCTTACACATTTTCGAAATAACTTACAACAATAAAACATTTTAATTAGTTTTAAAATATAATATGAAAAAAATCTCAGATTGCGAATTGAAAATTACAAAATTTAACATTCTTTAAATACTTTATTTTATACTCATTTAATTAGAATTAATACAATTCTAATTCCTTTCAATTTTCCTTAATCTAATTCACGAAATACTAAGTTTAAATTGAGTAATTAAAATTCAGTTTAAAAGAAAAAAGAGTTATTTTGAAATTTAGTACTATTCAGTTCGAAAGAAAAAAAAGAGTTATTTTAAAATTCAGTACGAAGGTAAATAATCTTTAGACAAGACAGTTGAACGTACATTGAGTTCAATACAGAAAAAACATTTTTTAAGTAATAACAACTGTAATTAATTATTTAAACATGTCTTTTTATGTAGAAATATTCCATAGGATGGTTTTCGTTATTAAACGCTCCGCTTTCCCACAGGGATTAAAATGTCTCAGGGGTTTTTGAAAGCGGCCAAATTTTAGTGTTCCTAAAATAACTTTTAATATGATAATAATTTATAAATAATTTATTCTTCACTTACCAATAGAAGTAAGAACCACCAGGATGGTGAAAAACATAGTAAGCATTTTGACTTTTTTCAGATGCAGGAATAATTTATCATCACCAAATTTTGAAATCATCTTGACTAATCAATATTATGTTTTCCCGTGTATACGAGGGCTTTCCTAAAAGTGTCCGACCTACCTCGATCTCTCGGCGCTTAATTTATTCTTCGTCATCCGGGGGTTGGCATCCTGTAAAGTAGTCCCCATTAGATTGAACAAGATGCTCGTATCGATGTTTCCACTTATTAAAGCACTCTTGAAAGTCAGACTTCGGAATCGCCTTTAGTGCATTCGTCGCATTAGTTTGAACAGTCTCTTGATCGTCGAATCGATGTCCCTTAAGCGGCATTTTCAATCGAAGAAACAGGCAAAAGTCGCATAGAGCTATATCGAGACTGTGGGGTGGCTGGCGGAGCTGCGCAACACTGTATTTCAAAAATACTGCGGCACAAGGTTTGATGCGTGCGCTGTAGCATTGTCATGATGAAGGAGCTAGTCACCGGATTGCACAACATCCTCATAATCGAAAAAAACAATCCACATTGACTTGATGTTGCTTTGAGTTTGACGGGCTTTTTTCGGCCGAGGCTCAGATGGAGGCTTCCATTGCGAAGATAGTTGTTTTGTTTCAGGATCATAACCATAAACCCATGTTTCATCACCAGTAATAACCTTTTTAAGAAAGTCTTTATCACTATTCATAATTTCCAGATTGTCCTAAGCGATTTCTAACCGAAGGTTTTTTTGTTGGTCTGTGAGCAGTTTCGGGATGAATGTTGCACACACACACACACACACACACACGCGCGCGCGCGCGCGCGGAACATTTCCAAATTTTCGGCTAAAACTTGCCAAACAGTACTAACTGACGAAGGGAAGAAGTTCTGTCAAAGAAAAACGTTGATTTATAAAGACCCTATATGACTATTATAATAACTAATTTAATTTTCATTAAAAATAACTAGACAATGTGTGGACCCCGATACAAGCCATGAAGTTGCTTGAGTTTTTTTAAAATGCTAATTGCTTCTGGCACAAAGAAAGCCATTTCATACTGCTAAGAAGCTACCGTATATATTTTTTAAAAATATTCACTATTATTTTTGGCTACTTTCGCTTATAATAGAGTTAGAAATTCGCGGTTTTTCAAAAAATTTTCGCTTTTTTTCCAATTTTTTTCTAATTTTTAATAAGAGGGAGTTGCGAGTTCATTAATATTAACAATAGTTATTGTTTAAACAATTTATAATTTATTGGTAATAGAATTATTTTAGAATGATGTTACAAAATTGCATTTTTTAAAAATTTACTTCTAGACCAATTTTAAATTAAAATAAGTAAAATAATTACTTCGGGTCGAGAAACTTAATTTTTTTACATTTTATTATTATTAATAATAATAATGTTAGAAAGATGCTTTTGCTTCTGAAATTTCTAGCTTTTTGTCCTATCTTAAATTAAAGTGAAGAAATAATTAGTTCAAGTTAACAAAATTAATTATTAAAATAATTTGTTATCAGTGTTAATAATATTTTTTTTTGCATAATTGGTAGAATTTTGCTGTTTTTTGTTAAAAAAATTCATATAGTTTTTTTTCCCCTTAAACCAATAAGATTAAAATAAAAGCAATCATGCTGATCTTAACAATTTATATCGCGCACAACTACAATATTCACAAACTTCACAAGTACGTTCAACAGCAACACACGCTTTTGTAGTTTGAAAGGAAATTAATAATTCCAAAAATATTAAAGGAAACTAAGGTTAAAATTCAAAATCAAGTTTCTGAAGAATATAAGAGATTAGTTTTTCGCCATAAAATTAGAGATATCCGCTCTGTTCAAAATCACGAAGAAAACTAAACGAACATTCTCAGAGGTACTACAATTAAACGACTTTAAGAAAATGGAAAGGAAGACGTATAACTTTTAAAGGGCTGTGGTCGTAAAACTGAGTGACAACAATGGGGGAACCGGTCTATGGGTCCCTCCAGCATAAGGCGACCGAAGCCAACACACAATTTTAGATGTTTTTCTTCTGTATAACAGGATAATAAATGTTTGAAAGCTTTTGTACGTCGCTTCTCAAATTAACCGCATTTATATTACCAGCAATATGACACATTTCCATCCCCAGAGGTTTACGATAGTGGCATTTATTTTCCTGAATTTTCGCGTTATCAAAGTCGAAAAAATGATGTTTTTTAAAGATATGCCGAGTGAGCATTGTCTGTTGTTCAGGGATCTTATTTATATCGTTTAGTTTGGCCGATATAAACTGCCTTACAATTTTGTCCTTTGCACAAAATACCGCAAACAATATTGCTATTATGCAATTTTTTAACTTTATTATTAGTAGGCCTTAAGACTAAAGTAAGATCTCTCTTATTTTTAAATGCTGTTGTAATTTCGTGATGCCGGAGGATTCTCGTGATTCGTTCAGATAGTCCTTCAACATACGGAATGCTGATAAATGACCTAATTTCCGCGTTTTGAGCTGTTTAGTCAATTCTACGCTGTTCACTATGGGCCAAAATATTCAATCCCAGATTAATATTTTCTTGAACAAATTGTTGTGGGTAAAAGTTCTCATTGAGAGTGTCCTTCACCATTCGCAAGTTATTTTGATGAAATATTTAATCGGAGAGGAGAATGGCTCTGTCAACCAATTTGAAAACTACGCTTTTTTATATTTTAGTCGGTGGTTTACGAAACCAATTGCAATTTATTTTATGGTTGTCATTCCTGTGATAACTGACATCTATGAAGTTTATCACCCTATTTTTTTATTTTTCTAACATAAATTTGATTTCAAAATTATTCTAATTAAAAACATAATGGACATACAATGGTAGCTGTAAACCTATTTTTAGTAAAATAACTGCTTCCAGGTCGTCCAAAACTATATCGGCTGTAATAGGAGAAACAGGAGAGCCCATTGGCATTCCTCTTTTTTTAAAATATGTTTTTTCCTTAAAAATAAAATCCGTGCTATTCAGACTTAACCGAAGTCCTTCTTCGAAATATACCAACAAAATGTTTGTCTTTTCGCGAATTTAATCCCACCTGCTACGGACCACCTCAACTGCCTTATTTTTTGGCACATGTGTGAAAAGAGAAAAGATATCTAATGATGCAAAAACGTGATTTTCAAGAATCCTAAAATTCCTTATTTTTTTCACTAAATCGAAGATGTTAAGCACTCTCGATGTTGGAGCTTCGATATGATTAGCAATAATATTCTACCTACGTAATATATTATAGGCCTATGTGGCATCATAATCTTTTTTTTATTGTTACAGTCCTGTGACCTTTGTCAGCTTTTAGAAAAATAATATCAGGATTACCATTCGCAAATTTCTGTCCTGTTTAGCTTTTTCAAGGGCTGTACATTTTTCGATTTTATTGCGTAGACAGAATTCTAGTAAGTCTATTAAGCCGTAAACCAGTGCTTGTACTTTCTCGATTTTTACACAAAAATTTTTTGTCACTCAGTTTTACTACCAGAGCTCTTTTAAAGTTAAATGTCTTTCTTTCCATTTTCTTAAAGTCGTTAAATTGCAGTACCTCTGAAAACGTTCTTTCAGTTTTCTTTGTGATTTTGTACAGAGCGGATGTCTCTAATTTTACGTTGAGAAACTAATTTCTTATATTATTCAGAAACTTGTTTTTTGAATTTTAACCCTATTTTCCTTCAATAATTTTTTGAACAAAAATTAGAACAAAAAACTTCTCATTAAAGAAGCAAAAAAATTTTCTCTTTCTCTGATCGATCCATATAGTTTAAACATATTATGAACAATTAGTTCACAACGTTTTTTTCTTCGGTCTTACGATCAAGTTGCGTAATAAAAAGACATAGGAAATCCGAGTCAATAATTTAATATATAAAAAAATTTCTTCAAACACCTCGCTGCGTTTCGACCTGAACTGTCGGTCATATCCAGGCTATACCTCCGTTAAGTGTTGATCCATTGTCCGATGTCGTAAAGTGTAGTTGGACCGTAACGTATATGTATATAATCCAATAATTTTTTGAATTATAAATTTCCTTTTAAACTACAAAAGTGTGTGTTTCTTTTGACCGTGCTTGTGAATTTTGTGAATATTGTGCTTGTAGGATTACGAAGTGTTTTACTTCACCCACATGCACCTTACCTTCTGCAAAGAAACAGGAAGAACACACAGTGAGGGAGCGGGTACATAGACAGATAGAGAGAGAGAGAGAGAGTAGCTGCACGATATAAATTGCTAAGTTATTGCATGATTTCTTTTTTCTAATCTTATTGTTTTAAGGGGAAAAACCCTATTTTTAGTACAATATCTGGAACTGACGAGGGCCTCTATCCGTGGTCGAAACGTTTGCCAATGTAGTTTTTATTTTTACCAAATGCACGACTTTTAATTACATATATCCTTACGACCCGAATGCTAGTACCAAAATCTTCTAAATAATGTTGAATAATTGGGTCAATTATATACGATATTCTTCAAAAAAGCAGTGAGGATGCCACTAAATGAAAAAAAATAATAATGAATAATAATAATGCAAATAATGCAAACTATTCCAAAAAATATGAAAACCAACTAACCAGAGAGCCTCGGGGGCTCAGTTGGTTAGACGATCGGACTTTACCTCAGAGGTCCGGGGTTTGATCACTGAGCCGGTACCTCTAGACATTTTTCTATGTATTTTTACCGAGTTTCTGATGGTTCGGAACCCACCTCAAATTGTAGGTCCCTTCATCGCACACTTACTGCAACCCAGTCCGTCAATGATGGGGTAAAAACCAGACTTTGTCCAATATATCGGGGTACACTGCTCTCATCAGATCACTTGATTGGATTTTAAAAACGCGTTCATGACTGAAGATATATACCGGGACAGTCCCCTGCAAACTATTCCAAAAAAATATATAATCTAACCAACCAAAAATGCCTTCAAAATGTTGGGCAATAACCATCCTAAACCCTGTGACAACATTTTTTTTATAATGATAATAATAATAAAATGATGCAAATGCACTGCCCTACCAAAGGTGTTCTTACGTTGGTGTCGCGGTAGGGCTTGAGCTTTCCTCTAATGACTTTGAAGATTATCTTAGCAGTAGCACTACTACTGACAGGGTTTCCCATGCCAGACAAGCAGATAAAAAAGAGGAAAGGGACTAAGCAGAACACCTAAACCCGTATATCATGGAGAGTAAACTAAATATATTGAAAGGCTTGTCACTTTCCGAGAATCGTCGGGGCGCCCTTGGATCCGCTGCTGTGGGCCACAGCATGCGGGAGGGTGGTAATGATAAACTACGAAATAGTCAGGCAGATATCACTAATCAAACAGCTGGCCAGCAAGAACATCTACGACAAACGGTAAGCAGTGGAATATCAACTGTGCTTGCTGGGGATGCTTTGGCTAGCGTTAGCTATTTACAGCCATTCACATCGACGTAATTACCTTGAAAGAGCCTCAAGTGTGATACCACAATAAAAGAGGATTTAGTGCGTCTCTATTATGAAAGTGCGAAGTTTCAAACAGAAATAGAAAAATGATACAATTTGAGAACGAAATGTGCTGCAAAGTTTTCTAATATACAGAAAGTCGCACTGAGGCATCTTATCGCTAAGATGAAGGACATCAGGAATAGTCTGCACATAACAGGAGACCAAGAAATGGAGATTAAGAAACAGGTTGATTTGGCGTAGAAAAACGATGGAAATAAATATCAGTTAGAGGACGCCGCGTTCCTCAACTTGTTGATGATCCAACACCACCACATCCTCCAGAGGTGGAAGGCCTTATACAAACAGCGGCAGAAGCAGCTTTCTATTGATTAACTCCTTTGGAAGATGTGGACAACTTAAACTTGAATAAAGATGAAAGCATATGTGATAAGGATATTGAGCATCATGTACCGGATCCACCAGAGCAACATGCGGATATTAATAATGTTGATGTAGATAGTAAAATCCCAGAAAAACTACAGCACCTTTAAAGGAATTTCGTTCGTGCTTTACTAGAGTTTAAATATGTAGAACCTACACTAAGGCATTCTCTACCGGAAATGAAGCAACGTTTTATCTACGTATTAAAACGTAACAGAAACTGCGTTAGAGGTGCAAACTCTTGTATACTGTGCAGCTGTGGCAACCGTCAAAACGTTGGGCCGCAGAACTATTCCTGCAAATTCAGGTTTTGCTAAAGCAAGGAAAAAAAATTATATATTGTATTAATATATTGTATTATATGTATTCATTTTACCATTGAAGATCAGGATGGATATGGATGTCAGCAAAGGAAGGTGAAAATTGAGTTGATTAACTCAATATCAAAAAGGAAATAGATCCAGAAAGCTGATAAACTATGTTACTAAAATAATCCACCCTCGGCACATAGATACATTAACACCATCAATATGGAATGAGATTATGGATTTCCAACGGATTTCATCTTCAGAAAGATGAAAGAAGGTTCTATTGTGAACTGACTGTAAATCAAAATAACCAGCAAGACACCGTAGTCCCTTAATTGAAAGATATGATAAACTACTGGCTTTCAGCACTTATCTAAGAGAAAATAGCTATAAAACATTATTACATTGCTTAAACAACTATGTTCGTTAAGTTGCATTATATATCACTATATTATGTAAAAAGTGGGTAAAAAGTTAAAAATTCAGAAAAGTGCTATTATTTAGCTATAATTAAAAAGAAGATAAACAATAAAAGTGTGTTGAAATAAATTTCTTCTGAATTAAAATAAATAAAATAGGCAAATATTTGGAAATTTTAGAGGAAAGGGTAACTTTTTCAAGAAAAAAAATTTGTTAACATTAAAAAATTAATTTTCTTTTGTGATATAATATATATATATATATATATATATATATATAAATAATATAATTATTAATACATTTTTGGTTAAAATGAATAATTTTTACTTACCAATTTTTACCTAATCAATCTTTGATGAAAAATTTAAATATCAATGAAATGTTTAGTAGTTGATATTTCCCTCATAAAGAATTTTTTCATAAAAAACTGTGAACGTAAAGCGAAAAATACGAATTTTTAACTCTGTTTAACTGTGTTTTACAACACAGAAGTATGCATTAAAGTTCAGACTATAAAAGACAATTTTTTAAGAACATAAGTGCATTTTCAACTAAAAAGGTCAATTTTATAGCTACATAATGGAATTGCTAGATTTTTAGTAAAAAAATTAATTTATAACATAAGAGCAAGTTTTTTCAAAAAAATTCGGTGTATGTATAGCAAAGATATTAACTAACGTGATGCATTTTCAATCAATAAAATAAAACTGTAACAAAAGAATTGAATTTTCAATAAAAAAAAAATTCTAGCAAGTAAGACAAATTTGAAACAAAAAATTTAATGATATTATTTAAAGTAAAAGAAATGAGTTTTAAACAATAAAAAAAAGAAAAATCTCCCACAAAATTGTTACTTCATCAACCAAGTTTGCAACTAAAAAGAATATGTATTAAAGAAGTTTTAGGCAAAAAAACAGAGTACTTAAATTTTTAGTTTAAAGCATTAATTTTTCATTAAATTACCAAATAAATTTTACAAAAATTCATTAGGTTGATTTAATTAAATTAAACTAATCAAACCAAAATTAATTTTCTAACAAAAAAATTATTAATAAAAAAATACATAAATTTTTACACAAATGGTTAATTTTCTACCAAAAAGGACAAATTTTGAACAAGATAGATCAGTTCTTAATAAAGAAAGATAAATTTTCAACAAAAAAGATTAATTTAAAAAAAAAATAGAAAAAAAGTGTCAACCGCGTTCCCCTTTCCCAAGTCTTGTGGAGGCGAAAAGGGATTCTTGTGTCATGTCGCATAAAAAATGTGGTTCAAATCCCAACCCCTTTCAAAGTCTCGTACAGTCGACATGAAACACGTGTAACTGGTCATATAAATATTCCGGTCAAACTCCTTTCCTTTTAAGCAGGCACCCATTTGTCCGGTCACAGAAATAATGTTGGTCAAACCCGTTCCTCTTTCCAACGCCTTATGAGGGTGGGAAAGCGCCAGTTTGACCGGCACCAAAATAATTTTGGTTAAACCCTTTTCCAAAGTCTCTCGGAGGCAGAAAGCACTTTTTTTGACTGGTAACAAAAGTAATGTTGGTCAAATCCCTTCTCCTTTCCAACGTTTCATGGGGGCGGAAAGGCACCCCTTTGACCAGTCACAGAAAAAATGTTGCTCGAACCGCATTCCGAGGTCTCGCTGATGCAGGAAGGCACCCCCTTGAACTGTTCACAGAAATAAAGTTAGTCATACCCCTCCCCCTTTTTAACCATCCCTTATCAAGATCTCTGGGGCCGGGAAAACACTCCTTTGTATGGGTTAATTTGAAAAAATTAATCGCAACAAATCTTGCATCAAATATGCAACAACATTAAAGGGTTATTTTTTCATAAAAACCAAAGTCCAAACAAGTGTTTCATAAATTCGGGGGCAATATTAAGTTTTACGATCGTAAGAAGACTTCTTTTTATGAATATCATTCATCAGAAGTTGGAAAAAATCAAAATATTGTTTGGAATCATTTATTTTCTGAAGGGTTAATTTGTAGGGTTTAGGAAAAGTTTTTTCTTAAAAAATAAGACTCTATTTTTGAAACTAAACACCTTTCTTAAATTGATAAGAAGCCACAGTTGCTGAAAAGTTTAAGGTTTTTTAAGATAACCTTATTTTCTCAGGGAAAATATGCGAAGGCTGATTGTCATCTATTTTTGTCTGTACGATTCAAATATTGCAAGGTAGCATGATTCTAAGGTTTCAAAGAATGTTTTTCCCACAAAATAAACATAATTTCTTAAAACTTAACAAATTTTTAAAACATGAGTAGAAAAATATAAATGCATTTTAATTTTTTTAAATTACCATGAAATTTAAACAATAAATTAAATTTGTGGAGATAATATGGAAAATTTTGAAAATATCGAAAAAAATTATTTGAATGTTGTAATGGAAATTACAGTTCAATGCTTTTAATGAAAAAATTTCCTTGTGATAAAAGATTAATAACCTTATTTTTTTTAATAAAAAAAATTAATGGCTGTACCTAACCCAAAACTCTTTTTATTTTGCGTCTTCGGTAGCATATTTACCTGAACTTAATTTTTTTATTTATGTTTTAGATTGATTCTATTTTACTTCCTTCGTTCTAAAACTATTTTCCTCATTTCCTTTGTCTATTGAAAGTATATATTATCATAGACACGAAATAATAAGTGTTTAGGGGTAGCTAACCCCATTTATTAAAAAAAAAGTCTGAAACCCAACTTTATTTTTTCTCAAGTGCAAAATATATTTTTGTACATTTTTCTCCTAGGAATTTAGCCATTCTCAGCACATTTAAAATATGTAGAGGTGGTTGACCCCCACCTAATTTTTTTATTTGTATTGGATGGGATATTTCACTTTCTTCGTTTTAAAACTTATATTTATTTGTTTTGTGCATGACAAGTATACATTACCATCGCCACAAAATAAAAAGTTTTAGGGGTGAATTTTATTTTTGTCTCAAGTGAAAAATATATTTTTTTCAAATATTTTTCCCTCTGAATTTAAACACATTTAGCATAAAATTAAATGTATCTAGGGGAAGTTTACCCCCTTAATATTTTTTGCAAAAAAACGCAAATTTGCAAAACACTGTTCGTAAATAAAATTATTCTACGTTGAATGGATTCTCGGAACTCATTGTTATAAGCCACGGCTCAAAGATAAGAAACACCGAACAAATCGTGGATTCTTTCCCTTTTGAGTGCCGCTTGAGAATTTTCTAGAAAGTTTTCAACCGATGATTAACGGGTCAAGTTCAGCATTCTTCGGTACTTCAGAACGATTTTTGCTTGCTCCTTCTGTTATTATTCAGCTCCTAAAGAAACTTTCTCTTCCAATCTGTCAAACATCTATTCGAACGGCAAAGTTCGGCTCGCCTACATCTACCTGCCCGCTTAGTTCGTGACTCGAATGACAATATTTGCTTTATCTTCTTTCCTTCTATATTATTTGTTCTCTCTTTCCTTCTTTTAAAACTCTAGTAAACTTTCCTATTTCGGTCTTCCATGATGTTTTGAATTTTTCCTATTTCTTGTTTTATCTTTTAAACTCTGATCAAGTGTAGTGGGTATTTTGAAATTAGAAAAATTCAATGAAAATAAACAACTTTGATTAATTACGGGATACACAGGTGAATATTAAAAAAAACAAAGGATTTAGCGAATCGGCTTTGTTGCAATCTGCGGACTTGGGCATATATATTTTCTACGCATATTTTGCATTTTTTTTGTTTTTCTTTCAACAGGATTAAACCGTTTTTTTCTTCAATTAATCAATTTCTAGTTTTACTTTTAACGTTTTAATGTAATAAAAAATTTAATTTAATTTAATTTTTTTTTAAATTCGATTTCATTATAGCATTTTAGTGAAATTCAGGCGTTCAACGTTTTGAGAGACGGTGGGAGCCTCTGCATTATACGCTATTCTCTCTCTCCTTCTCGTAACTGGCCAATCAGCAGCCTGAGTCCCACCCTCCCTCCAAGCGTAGAGCGTCCTGCACTCGGATCCGCCTGCGTGCGATCGTGGAGAGACAGTTGATCTGCAGCTTCTAAACCATCCGGTTAAAATCCTTCTGTGCGGTTACGTAGTGTTTTTGTGTCAAAATAAAAATCGAGTGTACTGAAAAGGAAGACTCCTCTTATTTTCACGACCCGGATCCCTTTTCAGGGCTTCAAAGTCAGCGAGAGATTCGAGTTCTCTCAATCTGCAAGTTGTTTCCAGCATCAGGCCAAGGGCTTGCACGGATCGACGAAAGATTAGAATTAGCCGAATGTTTACACGCTTCATCCAGTATCCGGCCGAGGTACGTTACCGTATCGGAAGAAAATAGCAGGGACCTGATAACAATTTTGATTTCGTGTCTTTAAAAATCTTTTATCAATGAACTCTTTTGGAGGACAGGATAACCAGGACTTGTGTATTTATTGATTTTATGTGTCTTCAGTGATACATTTTCTTAGTAAATTGTTGGGTATCGGCTAACTGTTGTATTCACCGAATAAAATTCGCGTTTGTGTCGTCTTGACCCCCCCCCCCTCCTTGTGATGATTTAAGTAATCGGAAATTGTCCTG
>JAAAKG020028031.1:0-19810 GCA_010014905.2 Druon quercuslanigerum | reverse complement strand
TCTAGAAGACCTCTAGAGGTCGTATTAAGGTCAAATTGCGGAATTAGCGTGCAGAAAAAAAGTCTTTAGTAATTTTAATTTAACTTAATTTGGACCTAAGATCTGACCGTTAAGGTCACGGTGGGAAAGTCATAGTTTTGAGCCAAAGCATTTAATTTTGACTTTAGCAATAGAAAGAGCGTAAAGTTTCAGGTTCAAATATTCATTAAAGTTAAAGGTCAAGATGTTCGACCAGTGATCTCAAAACCTCTTAGGTGACTGTTCTCAGATACTTTGTACAGTATAAAAAAGGTTAATCGTTATGGTTTATCTGTATCTCTTTACGAGGTGGTCTAAGATTCAACCTTAAATTATTTACCAGCAACTTTATAAATCCTGTGGTTACGGTTTTAGCAACTTTGGACCTAATGCGAAACGAAATGATCATAATAGTACCAATGACTGCGCTGTAAAAAAACTGCGTTTACCCTATTCAACTTTTCCGTTTGAATTTTTTTTCCAATAACCGGTAAAATTTTGAACACAAAATTTGTTGAATTTATAATATTGAAAAGTTGGAACACTGTATTTCTAATTTTAAAATTTTTATTTTTTATTTTTTTTGGTTGAGAATCCGACTTTATTTTGTAAGTGTACATGTACGGCAAACGCTGTTCCCTTTCACGCACAAAAAAGTCGCTTTTAACAATCAAATTTTTATTGAATTATTCAACCTTATTGTAGTAGAAATAATTATCATTAGCGGAATAAACTCTTTTTTACTATTAATTTACCAATCTTTGTGGTCGTTAAACCTTATCAAAAAAATTGTTTTTTGATTTTAATAATTCACTCATTTGGATATTTGTTTATTGGAAACTTTTTTCATTTTTCTAAAATTAAATATTATTTCTGTATTATCAAAAAAGTATCGCGAATCAGATACGGAACGCATCTCACTTTTGATTATGAGGGGATGGGGTGATCAACAAAGATCATACACCGAAGTCACCAATCTTTTTAATAGAACTTTTCGTAACGGATGAAATCCATTATATAAGTCAACAGTTTCAAAAACAATTAACCGTTATCATACTACAGAATCTGTACAAGATCTACAAAAAACTGGTAGACCGCGTACAGCAACCAACCAAGAATCGTCGCTAAATGTGCTATTGTCTTTTGTAGAGAATCCATATGAATCAACTCGCCATGCGGCTCAGCAACACGGAATTGATAAAAAATCTGTTTTAAAAATATTAAAAAATATTTGTTTTCATGCCTTTAATGTTAAACTTGTACAAGAGCTAAATGAAGATGATCCTGATCGTCGTAACGAATTTAGCGAGATTATGATGGAACGAATAACTTTGGATCCACAGTTTTTGAGAAATATTGTGTTCTCTGATGAGTCGACGTTTCAGTTAAATGGGAATGTCAACAGGCACAATTGTAGATATTGGTTAGATTCCAATCCTCATTGGATAGAAGAAAGCCTTACTCAATATCCTGAAAAATTGAACGTATAGGCAGGTATTATTGATGATACAATCATTGGCCCTTTTTTTATCGATGGAAACTTAAATGCAGATCGATGTAAACAATTATTGCGTACTGAAATCATTCCAGCCATACGGGATTTAAAGGGTGATGATTCTATTAATACATAGTATCAACAAGACGGAGCTCCGCCTCATTACGGCGTTCGTGTCAGGCAATATCTAAATGAAGAATTTACTGGAAGATGGATCGGTAGAAGAGGCACAATTGAGTGGGCACTAAGATCTCCAGATTTAACACCTTTGGATTATTTTTTATGAGGTTATCTGAAAGAACAGGTTTACCGAACTATTCCTCAAACTCTCGATGAATTAAGACGTAACATTATTAATGAAATTAATGTTATACCACGAGAAGTAATTCGAAGGTCCACTCAAACTTTCTACAACAGAATTGGTTATTGTCAAGAAGTTGGTGGTGGACACTTTGAACAATTGTTGTAAACGTATTCATTGTAACTAAACGAAAATGTTCTTAAAAGTGAGGCAAGGGGAACTCACTATAAAAAAGCATCCCATGTGAGAGTCAAGGGGAACTCACTATAAAAAAGCACCCCAAAGGGAACAGAATCCTTCTACGTCCACGTCGTTGTTCCTGGGTAGCGCTGAAAGAAGGATTCTGGCTTGACAAAATCTAGTCTAGACCTTTATTTGACCTCTTAAAATTATTTGTCTTATTACTGACATCAAAATTCTGTGGTCTTAATTTAAAAAATAATACTGACCTTGAAAAGATTTTAACGGTGAGGCCTTAGTATAAGTCCAAAGTCTCCTTTAGTTTCTTCGTTAAAAATTATTAAAGTTCTACCATAAATAGATAGATTTACATAATAGATTTACCTGCAAGTACAATTTGACCTTCATAGGACCTTCTACAGGTGACCTTGACCATAGACATTAATGCATATCTGAACGTAAAATTTCCCGCTCTTTCGATTGCTGATGTCAAAATAGGGCGTTCCCATTTCAAAAAATTTTAGTGACCTTGAAATGGCCTTGACAGCGAGCTCCAAGGTCAAATTCAAGGTCACTATTAAATTCCCCGAGAAAAATTACTAAAGACTTCATGTTTATTTTAATTTTTTATTTTAAATTTTCTAAAATTTTCTGGGGTTTCCATACTTTTCCCTCACCCTGTATAATGTAACCTAAGAGTTACAGGGGTGAGCCTGTAAACAGGCAATACGACTTCTCTTTACTAAATAACATGAAAATCTGCCTTTCTCAGGAGAATTCGTATTGCGCAAGCCTGACGCTTCTCCCTCTCGTCCACCCACGCAAAGCAAAGAGCAGAAGTGACGCAATGCGGGACCTTCGACTATACTTGGAGTGACTAGAAGATCCTCTCTTTTAGTTCACTCCTAAAGTATAGCTCTGCAGGAAAAATCTTGGAAGAGAGTAGTCTCATTCCAATCTGTTATTTATATAAGGTTTCCTCAGCGTTTCGCACCAAGAGTGTTCAACTTTCTGGAGAGAAAATCTAATGCGATTTTTGTTTTGTGTTTGAAAAATAGAATTTTGTTCAGAATTTGACTTCTTTTTCTCATCTTCCAAACTCAATTTAAGCATTTACAGACGAGTAGCTTCGTGGTTCTTCATAAACGCTATTCAAGGAAATAAACGACAATTGAATTACGGAGGATTTTGTGATATTCGGAAAATAGCTTATTTCAAGTAAATACAATATAAATTCCTAGAAGGAATACTACCTGTCTTTGCAGGACCGAGATTTTCTCTCTCTTACGATTGCGTCGGTCATTACCGTCACGACCCTTTTGTTCGCACTGCGAAACTTTGATTGTCTTACCTCTTGAGCCTCGACACAAAATCTATAGGGAAGCGTCCCTCGTGCCGTGCCATTAGCACCTGACGGGTAATCCGTAAATTTACTGACATAATCCTCCGGTGAGGACAGCTTCTGATTTTCATGAATGAGAATCTTCAAGGCGAAAAGATTTTCTCATTCATTTGTGTTTTAATGATAGAATTGAAATTTCGATACTGGTATTAGGTATCATCTTTCCCCTGTCTTAATTCTAATACATTTAATACGCAGTAATATCCTCAGAAGTATAGACTTGGGGTTCTCATTAAGATCTAGACGAGGTAATGGTTATTACTGCAGATAAAGGTAAAGTTTCAAAGAATAAAACGCATAGACGAATAGCTTCGGGGTTCTCCCTGAAACCTAGTCCAGGAAGTGACGGTTATCTGGCCGAACTAAACTTTAAATAAGAAGAGGTAGTGAGTAATTCTCTTTCTTGGTTTTAAATCCAGCTTTCGTTTCTGAATTTTTAATAGAAGAGCAAGGATATATCGCAGGACTAAAGTTGAGAAATTGTCAGATTAGAAAATTAATCAATCTTCAAAGAATCTTTTTGTATAATATTAGGATAAGTAATATCTGTTCTTAAAACATGCGTAATACCCTTTTTTGTATAAGGAGTTGAATTTTTATGAGGGAATATTTTATCTTATTGGGTTTAGTTATTCGGCTAAAACGCCTATCGATATAAAGGCAAGAAGCATATAGTTTTATGACAATTTGTCTAGAATTACAATAGTTCATTTAGATGATAGAGAAATATCTGTAAAGTTTGAGAATAGGTTTTAATGAATAAATTTGTGTTATTTCGGAATCTTACGTCTACTTAGATGCAATTCCTTCTGATAAATTATTAAGAGACATTAGATGTAATCTTAATTAATTGTATGCACAATGGATTTATTGTCTTATTGTATACTTTTACAAGTTTTTATAATATTCTTTTGCCCTTTTAAATTATCAAATAAAACGAAGATACATATTTTCTCTCTTAGAATTTTTACCTGAACAGAAAACAATTAAATCATTACATATTTCTGTGTTAATATTACAGTTCCTCTTGTCCTTAGGCTATATGTTACACCTCCATATCAATATTTTCTTTGATACTATAATTATATTAATATTAATAATAATTAGATGCAAATCATTGTGCTGGAGTTTTTAAGTGTTTGAAGTTGAATTTATCTATTAAACCGAAAAAATTTAAAAAGCCTCTGGACTTTCGAAATTCGGTAATTTGTTTATGAAAATCATTTGGAATTAAACAATTACAAACTATAGCTTCCTAGAATTTGGTTTTATTATACTTTTTTCGGGAGTAATGACCAATTACTGACCAATACGGGTATAAGACTTTAATTGACGCGTCTTTAATTAACCTTGAACTTACATATAGGTGATATAATACATTTAAGCGGTATTGCACAATATACAGATTTAAATTTTTCCCGCGTCCCTTTCGATTATCGATATACGACCGCCGAACTTTGCCGACCGGCAATCGTGCACCTTCGAGTTTTAAGATTCAGAAAAGGAGAAATCTGTTGCGCGCGCAACCCAGTGTATCGTGTATCGTCTCCTACTCTTTTCACACGGACATACACCTGTCCTAGTACTGAAGCGAATGTGGTTTCAGATCGGGGATCACTGACCCAGTCCGCTACTGATGAGTACTTAAAGTTCAGAGAGGAACCCGATTTATCTACTTTATAAAATAGAAATTAGCATCGAAACTGTCATATTATGAGTCAGAGTCGAGATAGAAGCCGTTGGATGAAGACACATGACGTCCCAGGCTGACTCATTAGACTGAAAAGTGAGGCAATTTATTTCTTTAATAAACATGTTTTAAATTCCTGTGTCAATAGCTTTTTGAGTGCACTTAAATGAGGACCTGGTAAATCACTGGTCAATTTTCCCTACTTTGACGTCAGAATGAGTTATCAAAAACCAAATATTTGTAACCTACAATATATTCATGCAAATATTTTTACATTCTCATTCATGAGAGTGTTATGTTATTATTATTATTACTCCATTAGGCCGTTTCCCGTTCCGCGGTCGTTCATCCTTTATTCTCTCAATATGCCCTAACCATCTTAAATGATTTCTTTCCCATGTGTAAACTAGCGTTTCGTCCGCAACACATTCTTTAAGGATTATCTCGTTGCTCACTTTGTCCATCAGACATTATACGCAAAAATCTCATATCAATCGCGTTAATTTTACTTTGATCTTTTTCTTGATATGTCCATGTCTCGCTGCCGTGTAGTACAGTCGGTACAAATATAGAATTATGTTTTGCCTTTAAGCTTTCTTTGAAATATTTTTACTTCTGATGAGGGGGCCTGCTCTACCAATAACCTTTTTACTTTCGTTTATGCGTCTATCTATCTACTCATCTATCTTTCCGTCCCTCGTAAATAAGCGAACAAGGTATACGAATTTCTCAACTTGTTAAATTTTCTCGTCATTTAATACAATGTTGCATATTTTTTCTCATTCTTGTATTCAGTTTATTCAACATTCTTTTCAATTCTTCGATTGACTCTGACATAGCAACCTTATCATCTGCGAACGCTTATCCACGTATCCTTACTGTTTCGAGATCCACACCTTCTTCGTCAAAAGGAGCCATTCTCAAACTATCACTTGTCTAACGTCTTGCATTAAATCGAACCAGTCACTCAATTTTCCTTTTACCCTCATACTTTCTTTGCCACCCGCATATATTGTTCTTATAGCTTGTAGGAGCCATCTATTTACTTCTTACTCTTTCAGGGCTTCCAAAAGTTCACTTCTATCTACCTTGTTGAAAGCCTTTTCTAGGTCAACAAATGGGATTTTTTTCTGGGATTTGCCTTTAAGCTAAATATTTGATCCGTACATGACCTTCCTGGCATAAACCCACTTTGGACATCCCAAAAATATAACAACAAAGTTAATTATACTATGGCTTTTTCCTTTAGACCAGATGTACATGTGGATCATTTCGTTCCTAAACCAAGTATTTGTAATAAACAGACCCCTTTCTAAACATAAGCAAACTAATTTACCTCCGTTATAGTTTGTTCTTTGATCCCCAAAATTATCTAGTACTCTTACTGTATTCTGATTTTGGATGCCCACCCATCCATTCATATCTCCTAGCAGAATTATTCTTTCACCATGATCGCAAATATTTATCGTATCATTTAAAGTGTCCCAGAAGGCGTCTTTTGCTTCTCTGCGATCAGTATCAACTGGCTCGTAACATGCTATCATAAATAATCATTTGATGCCTACTTTCATTCTAGCCCCCAGCAATATAGGAGATACGAAATCATGATCTCCGAGATGCTGCTTCGCTCTTTTATTCAAAATCAGACCTACTCCTTTCCTACGATGTGCTTCACTATATACTCCAGACCGCATTTCATATCCGCCTGTTAACAACCTGTTTCGTGATCATCAAAATTGTCGATCTCTGGTTTTTAACAGATCTTTACATTTCGGTATCGTTTTCGGTCTGTGTGTCTGTATGTATGGCTACCTGAATTTTGTGGCCACGCTAACTTTAGAAGAATATTTCCAATTGAGTCAGGCTTTGATACAGTTCTTAAGGTTCCAAAAGTGAAGTTTATTTCGTTAAGCAAAGATTTCCAACCAAAATTAGAAAATTCAAAGCATTTTCAAAACTTGTTAAAAAATTTTTCCTTAAATTTTAAAATTTTTTGTAAAAGTTCAGAAAAATATATTTAAAAAAAACATTTTTTCAACAGATTAGGAAATTGCATTTACATTCGTAACTAGATATTAATTAAATTTACAAACAATCTCAGTTAGATTTCTCATATAGACAAAAGTTCAAAAAGTTAGAGTACTCGGCAAACAGACTTGCAAATTATCCTAATGACATTTTCAAATTCCCACTACCACTACCACTTTTCTATTTCACAGCTTTCCCGATCATAAAGTCAAATTGAAAAACCCTACTGCTGCTTTTAATACGGAATGTGAGAGTATCACCTTAATTCAGACTCTCTAGCTCAGAGCCCGCTAGGTATTCAAATAAATCTCTTTCTCTGTCATTGATGTTGCTGCGCTACTACCCCCTAAGGTGAGAGTTCGCAGCATAACCAAACAACAGAGGAATCCTCTTTTCCTGGCAGTGCCGAATTAGAATCTCCCTAATAGCAGTGAGAACCATGGGGCAGAGCTTAGACAACAAAATCACATCCATACCCTGGACAGCCTTGCATGCTCTTGGCTTTTCTGTCGTTTGGCTCCTTACACAAATTTGGGTTACCCGGAAGGTAACCCTACCCTCCCAGAAATAGGACCGGTAGGTTCAGCGATCCCCAGGAAGAGAGGTTTTTAATGACTTAGATGATATTTTTTTTTTATCTACTGTTCATTTTTTAATATAATGTACGTAGTGTATACAGACACGGCATTTTTAACGAGATCTAAACCTGGAGCATTTTCTCAGTCCCATCCTGTGGACAAGAAGAAAAAGGTGCCCATAGAAATTCCCCTAAGCATGGAGTTGAAACGGCAGAAGGCCCTGGATCACAGGTCCTTAGTTTAACGCAGATTTGGCCAACAGCGACCTGGCGAGAGTTGTCGTCGCGTCGGGTTATCCTGAAACCTGCCTAACATTTGAGGAGCTGGACTAGACACTTTAAATAGGAAAAAATTTGCCGGACCTCAGTACTCGACCGAATAAATGTAACAAGTTTTTTGTAATAATAAAACATGACAAATATTCATAAGAGAAAATCAGTTCACGTGTTGTTCGATTTCCACCGAAGCTAGATGAGATTTTTCCTCTGATAAATATTTGTAATATTATATTTGCTACTCTTGAATGAGTTTATTAACTTTATAAATCTTATTTTTCCCGCGTAGATATGTGCTTCTTAAAAAACGTTTTTTGAAAGTTCTAAGTTTAAAAATGCCCCATCGGCTTTCTTTGCCTAAAGGGTTAAATTTATATAAAAATCAGCTTTCCTTAAAACGTAAAATCTTACATAAACGGTGACGTTATTTTTGATTAAATTTTTAACCAAATTTTTTTCTTGAAACTGACTCTTATCAAATTTAATTATCTCAGAGGTACAGTTTTTACAAATTTAAACTAAGAGATAAAAACTAGGTTGTATAAAAAACCGATGATATAAGCTAATGAATAATAAGAAAAGTCATTTGTTACATTTTTGAGTAAAGTCTTTATCAATTATTTAATAATATTACTCAGTTTTTCCTTAAATTAGAAAATATGCGGAAAATCTATACTCAGGTCTTAACTTTGGCCTTTCTCTTAGTTTATATTGGTAACTATAATAATATAATATATCTATAATTTTGAAAAATTTTTTTATATCTACAAAAAAAAGTTTTGATTTTATCTGCCCGCACAAAGAAAAACCAGTCTGCTAAAGTTTCAGTAATTATACATTTTTGGAGACTTTAACGTGTGTTTTTGTAAAGCACCATATGTGAACTTTATTCTCTTTAAATACATTTGGAGAGCTATGATATTTCTCGAAACAAATTTATAATATAATTCTTTTCTGATGGTTTCTTTTTCGATTGGTTGCATACAACGGAGATCGCCAGATTTTCTATTCTAATTTCGGTTCATGATTTTTTAGCGAAATAGGAATCCGGAACGGGAAGGTGGCGTGGGTTGCGTCCAAACATATAGACGTGAGCTAATTTTCCAAATTTTAGCTCATTTTCTAAACTCATTCATTTATTAAAATGTATATAAATATAATTTTCTTGAATAATATTTCAAATTTTGCAAATAATCTTTTTTATTGAAATAATCACAGATAAAACACAGTATTATGAATAGAATTCAATTTTTTACAATTCTTTTACATTTTTCTTTTACACGCGAATATAATTTTCAATTAATTCGAGGCATTAACCAGAAGGTTTTATTGAATAAAAAATATAAAAGAAGTATATTTGTAAGTGGTTTTTTCTCGAAAACAGCGAAAAATGGTATATTAATGCTCCGTCTCCGCTTAATAGTCAACAGTTTCTACCCAAGAGTTAGGTGTGATGAATGTAAGTTAGCAAGACAAGGACCTTATTATTACCGCTTTGCTTTAAAGTCAAAAATATATTTATTATACCAATATCCGAAATAGCATTTTTAATTTAAAAGGCAACTACAAAATATTTAGTTATAGAATATAATAACAAAGAGTTCTTTCTCGTTTACTTTTACTAAAAAATACCAAAAAACGTAATGCGGTAATATGTGATGTCGTACATTACGCCCTCCCCCTACCACCATTTTTCAAGATGAATTCCCTTTAGTATTGTGAAAGCCCTATAAAAACCTAAAACGACAAACCCATATATGGTATACCTATCTCCGTTAGCAGTTTTGATAACTTTTCTCCTTCTTGCACGAGGCTGCAACCATTTACCCTCTCTCACGCTCCTTTGTACAGTTTCTGTCATGCAGACGGCAATCCAATAACCCATGGGATCCATCCTGTCTATTACTTATTTCAGAATTAAGTTCAGAATTAGATTGTTTGCCTCATAGCAAGCCCATCCCTAATGTTCCTTGTCCAGGAGGAACTCCTTCTCTTTCCAGGCCTCACTTCCTGCTAATTCTCCTCCTCCTGCCGTATCTTCTCTTCGTACCAGGTCCAGGTCTCCTTCTGCCAGGGATCCTTTTTCTACCCGACTTAGAATTAACTCGAAAGAACTTAGATCTATTCGACTTGTTCCCAACAGAAATCAGGGAAGAATATTCGATCTTCGAAAATACGTTTTTTCTTCTGATGAATCAGTTCGATTAAGAGTTAGAAATATTGCCCTTGAGCCTATTCCGATTGAAGAACAAATTGTATTATCTACGACAAATGGTGACGTCTTTGCAATATTGGAAAAATTGAGCACACAAACGATTTTGCATGGAATATATGGAATACTCCTTCTATCGCTCCTGTTAATTATAGGCTCGGAAAACGGGTGAAAATAAACATTCACAGCGGCGTTGTTGAAGAAATGACACAACAAGAAATTGTGGAATGTCCATTAGGCAACAAACGCTCTATAAATTAAACATCAAAACATCAAGGACTGTAATTTTGTGATTTTTAATTCCCTTTTCATGATGATCATTAAGCTGGTGAACAGTGAACTGACCGTAAAGTTTTAGAAATCTACTCAATCCCTTGAAATATTACAAAATTCGTATAACATATCCGATTGTTTTTTTTTACTCTATGAAATCATTAATTTTAGAACGCTTACTTTGTAAAACTTTACTTAAATAATTTTGTATTTCTTCACTTTTAAGCGAGTATGTTTCATTTAACGCTACGTGAGCTTAAACTCAACAATTTTGTTCACCATGTTTTGTGGCAGGGAGGAGAATAATCTTCGAGAAAGAGAATATTAACACGTTTTTGTCTATCTCATAGGATAGAAAGAAATAGCGCGAGAAAGAGTGATATGGAGGAAAGAGAATATGGAATAATGTAGCTGAGCAGTTGTTTTCGATTGGACTTTTTTTCTAAAAAAAAAAAACGGTTTAGCGGTGATTCAAGTTGTTATCAGAGGGGGAGAGGATGAAGTGAGTAAGCGAGTAGGCCGAAAGGGCTGGCATGCCACATCTTTTAGCAGAATCGGTCGGGCTGGTATGCCAGCTGGCCCAGTAGAGAAGAAGAAATAAAAGGTGGGGGGATGCGCGTAACATAATTGTAAGATCTGTTAAAAGTCTTTTTATTCAATGCACTGTTTTTTTACTATAATGAACTCAGAAATGTAGCCGAAAGTTGGTAAAAATATATAAGCCTCGTCAAACGGTTCAGTATATACAATTAATTTATATTTATGAAAATTCCTGCAAAAAACAAGAATCTAACGACCAAATTTTGACAACACCGCACAATCAAACATACAAAAACTTTTTCCAATTGCAATCTGAAAAAATTTCAGACAAACATAAAAAAGAGGAAAGAAAAATGAAAAAGCAACCAACCATATCCCCTTCCTGTTTTTCTTTCTTTCGTCTTTTTTATTATTAATATTATCAATTCACAAAAAAAGAGAACACGGAAAATAAAAATAAAAAATAAAAAATAAATAAAATGACATTACCAACGTTTCGGCACTCATACAGCACCCTTATCAAGGCCTTTATAAGGGATTTAAATTTCTTAAATTTTAATTTATATTTAAAAAATACATTCAAAAGAGGGCGAAACAGAAAATTAATACGCTTCTAAGTAACTTGCGAATTCATAAACGAAAGAGTTATATAGGTCACACATACCGTTACGCGAAACAGGTGCCACACTACCGGAGCAAAACGTAAATTTTCATCAAAATAAAATAGCTCGTCGTAGTAATGACCAATTTTGATGAGCCGAAATGTATTTTTGTTTCAAATTCAAAATTCAAAATTAAATAGTAAGATGTCCAGATTTTCACAAAAATGAATGCATTATGAGTATTCTACGACTTTTTTATTCTATGTACTTTGGTTTAGGTTGGCGGGGGGTCGTATAAGTGTAATCTCGAGTATTCTATGACTTTTTGTATTCTATGTACTTCTTTAATAAGTATTTTTCGTAAGAGCAGGGATATCTGAAAAATTAAGCATATGTGCATCTATCAGGCTAAGAGCGGGTAAGGGTGGAATAGGTAGAGGTATACGTATAAGAGGTATAAGTATTGTTGATAGGAACAGGGATATCTCAACAGTTAAGGAAATATGCACCACCTCAACCGACGGCCATTTTCTATCAAATGATGGGACTTTCAGGAGTCAGGCGGTTAGGCCCAATCAGCAAGCAGAGAAAGTAGGGAGACGCGCATTTTCGGACACAGCAAAGTAAACCATTTCAGCTACAACGAATCAACCAATGGCCGCGACACTAAAATGCTGAGGGCCCGGAGGAAAGGAGCGGAAAGAAGAATGAGCAGACAAAAAAATGTCACTACAGTTCTTGGCTTGGCGATAACCCGGATTGAGTTAGAACAATCGTGAACAATTATGTTTTTATAGGCACGAGATACTTTATCTAATGAGTAAATTATTTTCCTCTCATTTTTTGCTAGTATTTTTTAAATTAAAAATAGATGCAAAAACAGATAAATTAAATTATTTATGGTTTCAATTAACGGTCCTAAAGTATATAATTCTAATTGACAGTCTTTAGCCGATAGATAGTTCAAAAACTGCAGTTGTTATAAATGCTGAAGTGAGAGGCGATTTCTGGAATTAGTCAAAATGTTTTCTGCTCTTGCAAATAGTCTTCCAGAAGGTACTGAAGTTCCAAAAATTGACAAGCATTTTGTGACAATAATGCTGAGAGTTGCAAATACAGAAGCAAGGTTCTGCCGATATTGGATTGGATTTTCTTCGCGATCTACCATGGGTTGATTCAGGTAATATTTCAGGTCAGTTGACATCTCATCTTGTGACCTTTGCGAAATGTTTGCACTGTTCGCCTTGATAAGATTATCATGAAAAAACCATAGGTCATCATCAGTCTTGTTCAGCATTTCCGCATTCGGTACAGCACACAGTCCGACCACTGCCTACTTGAGGCGAGCGTCTCCTAATATAGAAGCGAAGGGTGAGCACGCGACCATGAACCCCAGACCGCATTAGTGCCCAACCCTCTGTTTGCCCCCTCCCTTATACTCTTACAACTTTTTTGGAAGCCCAAAGGCCATGTGTGCAAAATTTAGTACCGATTGTCAAAAACTGTAGATTTTCATAAGCCCCCCTAATATTCTTACGACCTATCGGGGAGCCTAAAGAATAAGAGTGAAAAATCTCATGCCAATTAGTAAAAAACTGCGGGTGTGACCCCCCCCCCCCCCCATCTGTCACATCCTACCATATGCCCCCCAAACTCTTAGGACTTGTTTGGGAGCCCAAAGAATATGTGTGAAAGAGTAGCGTATTAGGACCTAGAAAGAGCAGAATACAGAAAATTTGTATGATAAAACCTAAATTATTCTACATTTTATCACGAGTTTGATAGGAAATTTTATGAAACTCTGTTCATTTATCGTTTATATCTGCTCCAAATTGAAAAATGCCCCGCTGACACATTTTTCCAACTGAAGGGTTTACTTTGGGATTAAAATGCCATGAATTTATTTGGTTATATATGACTATGTACATAACTACATAGCAGTTAGAAGTTTCAAAGAAAAAACATAATATTTACAAAGTATTAAAAAGACTTATAGTAGACACTTTCATATCATTTTGTCGTATAAAAATCAGCTTTTCCGAAAGCTTAAGAGATTACATACGCCTTTACGGGCATAGGGATGGCGCTTTTAATCTAAGAGATAAAAATTATAATACATATTATTTAAACTATTGAATCGAAAGAACAGTCATTAGGTACATTGCTAATAAAATTCTTCCTCCATATCAGTACAATTATCAGTTTTTCCTCAAGTCAGAAAAGATGCAGATCGTCTATACTCTGATCTTGTCCTGGGCGGTTATCCTCTTTTATGCTGGTGAATATAATAATATAACATACATGTATAATCTTCAGAACATTTTTTTTAATCTTTACACACATTTTACGCCCATTTTATATGAACATTTTATATAAGAGTGATAACATCAGAATATAATTAAAACGTGAACATTCGTCTATAAGATAAATGGATACCATATAGGTTTACAATTTTTAAAAATTTCCGGAAAATTTTGTTAATTCATGGTAATTTAATTAATTATATATGGTATAGTCAAATTCTGAATTTGTTCATGAAAATTGTTTAAATAATAATTAATTATTATTAATTTAAAAAAAATCAAAAGCTACAACAAACGATAATTGCAAAATATAATTGTCAGTCAATCAAAAGTATTAGCCAGAAGTATTGCACGAGTGAGATAATTAAAACTCAACATTTTCAGAATTTTTCAGATTATTCAAAGAAATTATATTTAATATTATTTTATTAAAAAAAAAATACAAAAAAGGTAGAAGATCCGAGAATCGAACAAGCTACCTCCTGGCTAAGAGTGCGAAGCTATACTGTCTGATCTACCAGTCAATAGGAATTTCTTTCCATCTTTTTGAATGCTACAAAAAACTAATTTATTAAAAAAATTATGCACCGAAACTAAAATTTACAATTAGTGGTCTCCCCTAAACAAGACAACAAACAAGTCAATTTATTAAATTTTACCCATATCTGAAATAAAATTTTCCAATTAAAATGCAAGTACAAAATATTTAATTATGTATCTCTTTATAACACAATAAAGATTCTTCAGTCAAAAGTTTAAATAAACTTCAAGGAAATTACTGAGTTGTTAAGTCAAAAATATTAATTAAAAAAAAAATTAAATTTTAAACCATAATAAAAGATTACACAACATCATTCTCCATAATAACCAGGCTTGAATAAAAAGGTTAAAATTAGTTTAAAATTATGCTGACAACAACATTGACAATTACATCCCCATTTACAAATCACGATATACCAATTTATGACAGTATACTTTAAAAAAATGTAATCCTATATTTCTTGTTGCAGAATTAAGTTTAGAGTTTGAGTGTTTGCCTAATGGCGAGCCTCTTCCTGGCATTCCTCGTGGCAGACCTTCTCTTACTTCTGACAGCGATTCTCCAGAAAGAACTTTTCCTCCTGCCAGGTCTCAATCTTCTGCCAGTTCTCCGCCTCCTGCCAGGTCTCCAGTTCGTGTGAGAACCAGGTCTCCTCCTGCCGGGCATCCTTTTGCTATCAAAATACTTGGATTTGACGTTGGAGAACTTAGATCTATTCGAATTATTCCCAACAGCAATCTGCACCGGATATTCGAACTTCGAAGATACGCTTTTCCACCAGATAAACCAGTTTGGTTAAGAACAAGAAATACTATCCTTGAATCCATTCCATCCGAAGAACAAATTGTATTATCAACGGAAAATGGTGACGTCTTTGCAATAGTGGCAAAATTGAGCAGACGCACGGTTTTTCGTGGAATATATACGCCTGATATCGAACCTGTTATGTATGCGCGCGGAAAACGGGCGAAAATAAACATTCACAGCGGCGCGGTTGAAGAAATGACCAAGGAAGAAATTGCGGAATGTCCATTAAACACCAAATTTTCCATAGCAAAGGATTTTAAAGTATTTCGTGTGTAAACTATAATTCTTGACACCGTTATGCGATTTTTTTTTAATTCATCGCGCAATATGTTTGTATCTTTTAGATCTGGTGCTTGTCCCTCGATCATTTTGCTTCCCCACGTTTATTAATAGATTTTTTAAACTTAAAGATCGAAACATCAAGAATTGTAATTTTGTAATTTTAAATTTTTTTAACATTTTTAATCCGCAAAATGACCAGAAATTTTCAGAGACCAGTAAAAACTGGGAATTAAAAGTAAATTTCTTTTTGAACGTGAATTTCACAATTCTTATAGAGAAAAATCGATTCAGTCGCTTAAAACATTACAAAATTCATTTAAAATATTCAATTTTTCATTTCTTATGTTATGAAATTATTCGCTTCACAATGCCTTACCTAGAAAATTAACTTAGAAAATATACTATTACAGGTCTTAATTTTTACACGCGAATTTTTAGAAGCGTTTGAAATTAAAATTTTTAATAAAATGTGTTCATTTTTTTAAAATTGAACTCTAGTTCGAAAAAACAACAATTTAACAATAGTTGATCATCAAAAACAATATTAAATGTAGTAAATTTAAATGAGTTTTAGGCATTTTTGTCAAAACTTCTAATACTCGGCATACCGGCTTGCAAATTATCCTCATGACATTGTTAAAATCGATAAAAATTCAAAAAGTTATATGTTTTTCAAAATTTTTAAAATTTACATTAAACAAAAAATCAAAAAGTTGGATTATTTTCGAAAATGTGCAATTTTGGTTTTGAACAGATACGTTAGTTTAAAGCGTCGTTTTTAGTACATTTGACCAAGATTTACAAATTATCTTGATAAAGTTTTCCAATTAGACACAAATTATCGAGAGCGAAGCACGAGTTTCGTAATGAGAATGTACTCGTCAAAGCCGTAGGTGCTTTGAGAACCTTCGTTAAAAACAAATAGAAAAAAATGTCGTTTACAATTTATGCCTATAATTCCTCAGAAGTTTAAATCACAGTTTTCGATTTAAGTTATAATATTTATGATATTAGATAAATGTACGTAAAGCATATACGTGCATGACACCAAAATAAACGTATCATTTAATTGAAAGCCTCTTCGTCCTAATAATTTCAAATTATACTTGACTTTAATTTTCAATATTTTGAGCAGCAGGATAACGATTAAAAACAAAACTAGATAAGGAAGATAATAATTAATTTTTAAAAATAATTAGATGCTTTTCTTTAAAGTATATACTTTTGAATGATTACAATTTGAGGGAGTGTCTTTGTAGTATTAAATAATAAAAAAAGGATTTGCAATACTTTCGTTTGCACAATAATATGTTGCAACGTTTAAAGTTTTATGAAATAATTTTTAACTATTTATGGTTTGATAAACGCAGATAAGCAATACAATTCAGAAGCTTTATATAATGAGAAAAACAATTATTTTTTGCATGCTTACGAATCCTGGAACGAGAAACAAATTAATCCTCACAAAACTTTTATTTGCTCTGGAAGTATAATTTGAAATTCATCTACGATGCTTTATATGTTGATAGATAAATAAAGTACTTATAAAGTATAATATGTATACGGAGTACCATTTACAGTAAACTCCTTCTGCTTCCTCTTGGTTAATATTAAAAACATTTAAATTGTTAAAAAAATGATCTTAGAGGGTGCCTGCATGTTTTAGGGGTCGCCTGTTCGGGTGCACGGAGAAAAATAGTTAGTCAAGCTTTGAGTGTCGATATTTAAATGGTCAGTTTGACCTTCCAGAAGGTATCATGTACAATACATAATTTTTCCACTTTTATTTATTTTAATTAAAATGTCTATTATATTTTTATTTTAGTATTTATCTGTTTTAGTTGAATATTTTAAGTTTTTGAAATTTCAACTATTTTGTTTGAAAATTGTATTTTTGGTGGTAAACAGAACTATTTTGCTAAGCACTCATCTTTTTAAATCTAAGATTCATTCTTGTATATTAACAATGTATATTTGCTAGAAAAATCATCTCTTGTTATTAAAAATAATTTCTTTTAAATTAAAAAGCATACGATTTACTTGAATTCGGTTGATGATTTCTCTGCCTGGTCGAAAATTTAACTATTTTGTTAAAAATTCGTTTTTTTACTGAAAAATAATTTTTTCAAGTGAAAATTATTTTATTATCAAAAAAGAACAACTTTTTTTGGATCGAAGAGATTCGCTGCAACCGTTTATTATCGTTGTTCGCATTTCGATTGAATAAACTCTCTTAAGGGGGTAGTAGGGTTAATTCGGTAAATTCGCTGCAACCGTTTATTATCGTTGTTCGCATTTCGATTGAATAAACTCTCTTAAGGGGGTAGTAGGGTTAATTCGGTAAGATAGGCCATTTTTAAAGAATATTGACAAAAATTGTCAGCAAAAAATAATCTTTTTTAAGCTTCTGTGAGCAAATTTACGGATACGCCCCGAAAAAAAGTCACTTTGCCGTGCCACGCAGAACTCAAGACTGGGTCATCTGAAACCAAAAATAAAGAAAAATTTCATTAATTTATGAGTTTCCCTTGGACACAACGCTGAGTTTAATTAAATTTTTTTTTTAAGTTTCGTAACATTTTGAAGAGAAAACACCGATTATTGAGAAAAAAATCAACATAATTTATTGTTAAATAAACAATAATAATCGTAAAAAATAATAAAACTCAGCCGTGCAACCTTGCAACTTATGTATAGAAATATTGTACCAAATTTCATCAGGATCGGTCTAGTAGATTTCAAGTTACAGTTGGCACCGGCTTTGAAAACGTCGATCGCGAGAAAAACGCTTCAATGTTTTGCATAGTGGAAAACCAAAATTAAACACTAATAGATTAGAAACTTTTTAATATACTCACACAGAATCATCAATTCCAGTTCCATAAAGTATAGAACTTTCATCTAGCATGTCCGAAGCATCTTCTTGCTCTTGCCCATGACATCTGCCAGTTAATCCCACTATTCAGGTAAGCGACAGGTTACTCTTTTATTTCCAATAATCAGAATTTGTCTAAGTGTATTACTTTTCTTGTTATTAAGCTAGAAACATAGGGATAATAAGCGTACGCGGAGACCAAACGGGAGGCCTGAGAAAACCATCTCAAACACTCACTACTACTTGGTACAGTCGAAGCGGACCAATGGAAGCGGAGCTCACGGATATGGCGCCTAAAGGTGGAGTGGTTAGTGGAGGGGGTAATTTTCGTAGACGCATCCCCACTACTCGAATGCTGGTTTGCGAACTCTGTTGCGATCGCCCGTCCTGTAAAATTCAGCTGTGGCGCATTAGGTCCCTATTCTCGCAGACGGTCACATATGTGGGCTGTCTTCAGTAATTTTTTCGAGAAAAAGTTTGTTTGGCACATTTGATGTAAATGTAAATTTTCTTCTTTATTAACGGACACCAAAGCCACCCTGCTTAAAATGACGGGTATAATCCACATAGAAACCGGGTAGAAGTTGGATCTTATCCGGTTCTTTCGGAAATATACCCGGTTTTTGTCCCCGGTTTATACCCGGTAGATGACCCGGTTTCAATCTAATGTTAAATAACGTTTTTACCTGGTCCTTACATGGGACTTATCCAGAGCTGTGTGGTTTTTACCAGGGTTGTATCCGGCATTTCAAAATACTTATACCCGTTCTTATCTGGTTCTATCGGAAGTGTACCCGATTTTTCACGCCAGCTTCTATCCGGCCCGGATTCTATCTGGTGCAAAATAATGTTCGTAAGCGGTCCCTACATGGGTCTTGTCCGGTGCTGTGTGGTTTCTACCAGGGTTGTATCCGGCGTTTAAAAATACTTGTACCCGGTTCTTTTGGAAATGTAGCCGGTTTTTGTCCCCGGTTTCTATGCGGTACTTGACATGGGTTCTCTCTGGTACAAAATAATGTTCGTTAGCGGTCCCTACATGGACCTTGTCCGGAGCTGTGTGGTTTCTACCAGGGTTGTATTTGGAGTTTCAAAATACTTTTACCTGGTTCTTATCTGGTTCTTTCGGAAATATATCCGCTTTTTCACCTTGGTTTATACCCGGTGTTTGAACGGGGTATATCTGGCGCGAAATTATGTTCACACCTGCGGTCGCTATCCAGATAGCATAAAAAAATCTATGAAGATTTCCTGAAACTGATAATGCAATGTTCGGAATATTGCACTGAAACGGGTTAGACAGGGTAAAACTTAAATTTTCAGCTTAACGATTGTCGTCAGTGCAAGTACCGATTAGTGACCGGATAAGACCCGGGTGGAAACCTACATTGGTACGTGCAAATAGAGACCA
>JAAAKG020028030.1:0-44858 GCA_010014905.2 Druon quercuslanigerum | reverse complement strand
ATGCATTGCTCTAATTTCTCCTACAAAATTTAAATTATTTATTAGAAATTATTATTAATTATTTAATATTAATTATTATTAAAGTTTGAATTTTAAAGCATACCCTTGCATCCTAAAAAATATATTTTTAATGATATATGTATCTATTTCATCTCTCCCTTTGACGGGTTTGAGGGCCTCCGCTCCCTGTACGTATATTTACAATTCCATCCTTAGTCTAACTTAATTACTACTTATACTCTACTATTTTACTTTACGTAGTATAAACAAAATTAATATTAATTCTAAAAATAAGCGGTCTTCAAGGGCTTCCGTTTCCTCTTACCATAAAAATGCATTTTACACGAAATTGAAAACAAATTTTGGCTTTTTACTATCTTTTCTCAAGCATATCCGCCTGACTGCCTTACTACATTGATTTCCCTTAGTTCTTCCAATTTCCTTATCCACATCACACCCTGTCCATTACCATTCAAAATCCACCTCACTCACTCATCCACACTCAACGGTCCGTCTTTCTTTCCTGGACATACCTCTAAAACATGTGACCATCACTTCATTTTGTATCCCCTGCATCTATCCAATATCTGCATGCTCTCACTCCTTCTCCCATTCTAAAGTGTACCACCCTACTAAATTTGTCTTACTTTTTTATTTTTTGCAGATATTTTAGTTTCGTCAACCTTATGAATGCCATATACCATCTATTGTCCCTAGAATCTATAATCTTTGTCCATGTCTCTTCTTCTTATTGTACTAATAGCTCTTAGTGTATGTTTTGCCACTCCATAACACCTTCTTGAGTATTAGAAACCCTTCTCATTTTCTACTTTCTTCCTCTTGTTTTGAATTTTCCTAATTGCCTCTCACCTCATTGTTCCGAATTCCGCCCAAACATTATTGTGTTATTCTGCTTACCTCTTCCCTTTTTAGCTTCTCTTCAAACCTCCAAGCACTCTTAATTTGTCTTGTAACCATTTTTTGCCTCCCTAATTCTGTCCTTAAAATGTATCCACTTTTTGTCCGTTTATCTTTTACACGTAATTCATTTTTCGTTTTCTATTTCTAAAGTACATCACCATTGTCTTATCTACGTGCACTGTCAAAGCTTTTATTCCCAAGTACTCTTTGAAGATTCTCATTATTAGGATAATCAATGGGGTTTTTTTTAAAAAAGTTTTTTCAATTCATGTGAATTTTTTTGAATTTACCTTCAATGGTTTTCAAGTCTCATGAATTTATCCCGCATTTGTTACAATTTGAGCGCAAAAAAGGAACCCTATGGACGCCAAAAAATACCCTTTGGTCCCTATATTTTATCCCATAGGGACTGTGATGCCTGAATTTTAAATCCTGATACAAATTGGAATCAACCTGAAAATATTGTCACAGGATTCTTCTACAAATTACCCATTTAACTACTGTCTAGCTGAGGATGGCCCGGCTCTGAAACCGGCTATGTCGAAAGCTGGCAGATCGACCACCTTATTTTGAGCACGAGAGGAAGGTGGCAATATTGTAGTAAAAGAGTACATCGAGGTGGATCTACACCGGGCTGAAACCACGTCCTACCCTACCCTAGTAAAAATGTGACTATTACTTCCTTTATTTTTAAGGGCCTTTTAATTGACATCTACAATCTGCAAATTCTATTTCGAGTAGCAAGGTTGGTTAATATAACCTGGCTTTTAAGATAGAAATGCTTCTGATTTTTGATTAGGTCTTTTGGATTCATGTCTGACAACTTATATTCTACAGATTTGTATTTCACCTTAAATGGCTGACTGCAAACAGCTACCTCTACTTTCAAAAATGGTAGAAACGTCCTTCTCTATTATAGAAGCGTCTTCTTTATTACCTTACCCATCAAATTACGCATCAGTATCATTCTTTGCAGATGACAAATAAGAAAATAAACAGCTCTGTTCCTGTTCAAGTTTCATTCATTTGCAAGCTTCTTCTGCTCTCTTAATCAATTCTTCCGTTTCAGAACGATCAAATAACGAGATAAACATCAATCGATAACTTTGTTCGTCCTGATAAGTAGTGTGCTCTAAGACTGCAACCTTTTTTTAAAGCAGGAGAAGTTAGCAAATTTCTTGCATTTACAAAAATTAGTATTAAATAATTTTAAGCAATACTATGCAAATGATGCCGTCTTTACTTCTTTGAGTTATCAGATGTGAATTTCCTTCAAAAAAGTGTTTCAAGGGTTATGCGTTTTTAATTCGAATTAAGTATGAGTTCTTCAAAGCCTCTCTCTAGGAGTGTCTAAATAAACGAACATTTCTTAATTTCCAATTATATCAGAGTTACTTTATTTGTGATATACTGAAATCAAGGATCCGTCTTTCAAACTTTCGCTATTGTGGAGGCATAAAAACAAACAAGAGTCAATAAGACAATGATAACCAAAACTAACCAGCAAACTCGTTAGACAGTAGTGCCTTATCCAAATGTGCGAGCGTGTACTGCATTTTCAAATTATATTCATTTGAATCAAAATTTCAAAAATAATTGTAGAAAAGCCGGCGAAGGCAACTACGCTTCGGGCACGAAATCAAATGGTTGCCGAAAGTTGTCGGAAGTGAACAAAGATATTTTTTTGATTTTAATAATCAATGTTAGATGCTGCAAGTCTTTTGTAAACTTTCCAAGTTTTTCAAATGTTTAAAAAAATACCATGATCGTCAATTTATATACAATATTAATAATAATAATAAAAATAATCCCTAAGGCGGTACGTCTGAAAATGTTTCTAAGTACCTTTACCGAGCTTCTATTGGTTCTGAACTCACCTTTTAAGCTGCAGGCCTCCCATTGTGCACTTTACTGCCACCTAGTCCGTCAATAATGGGGAAGAAGCCAGGTTTTGCCCAATATGCCGGGGGCGCACAGCTCTCATGAGATAACTAGATTGTGTTATAAAAATGCGTCCGTGACTGATGATATTAAGCGGGACAAAAAATATAAAATCTTACTGAAACCAAAAAATGCCTTCGACATAGTAGACAGTAACCATCTTACGCCTGTGAAAAAATGTGTAAAGAAAATACAGTGAAATATAATTTTTAAGGCTTTTATATTTTGTCAATTACCTGCGCAGTCTTTTCCTGAAAAAATGTTAAAAAGAAGTGATTTGTCCCTTACAAACGATGTAGTTTCTTTAACCAAATTCATTTTAACAAATCATAAAATATAAGCACTAATTATGAATGATGATGAAATCTTCAGGAGTTACATTATCATTATTTTTATGACTATATCATATTATGTTTTCCTTCGTAACAATATTTTTATTATTTTTCATCAAAATAGCTAAAATAGATTTCACAATTTGTCTTAAGAATATCTACATGTAGATCTTTTTAAATTTAAAAGAAGTTAAAAAATATTATAAAAAATGTCAAATCTAAATATAAGTCAAACCATGTTTTTTACATTTGAAGTTAGCGAACACCTACATAATGATGACGACAATCTTTATTTGTTTCTTGAAATGATTAGCTAATACAAACACCTTACAAGGACAAGCACGAGACGTACAAAATTTATGAGATAAGAGTAAAGTGTCATATTAAATACTGTAACAAAATTACAGAATAATCATCAGTTACACTGTTCTATAAATTATTAATTAATGCAGTAATCAGTAGTACCTCAATTAGAAAAATGACGATCCTTTGTCCTGTACTACTATCATTGGCGATATTCCTTCATTTTATTGGTAATATAATAATTTTATAATATATATTTTTTAAATAATGATTTTACAGTTTTTCGGGAATGACCATTTGTCCATTGTAATTAGGAGATCAATTAAATTTAAAACCATGTAAATGCTCTATAATCCTTCGGAATCATTTCAAATGATTGATTTCTTTTTAAATCTGCGATCCTATTAAAATCCTTTGAACTTCTATCAAAATCTTTAAAAATGTAACTTTTGAATACAACTTAAAACATATTCGTTTGCACCTTTATAAATATTTCCGCTATATCTGTTAGCTACCGCGCAATTATAATTTTATTGATATGGATTAGTTTTGAATATTTTGTAAACTTTGACAAATTTTTGGAAATTTATGGAAATTTATGGAAATTTATGGAAATTTCAGAAATTTTACAAATTTGTAGAATAAAATAAAACCGCATGAACCTTCTTCGAATCAACCAAACCGACTAGTCAAACAATTGATGTCGGGTGAGTTACTTTTTTTAAGTAACTCTTCACAGATATACTAGACAGCGAAAAATGTATCTCGTTGGAGTTATCTTATTTAAAAAAGTACCTTTAATTTCTCTAAAAAATAACCTAAGTTTTGTCTCAACCCCCTTATTTTTTAAAATTTACTAAAAAAATTGGCATGGTGAAAATGATATGATCCTACGCCATATTTTAAAATAAAGAAGAATAATACGCTAGAATAGAATAAACTCAAGAGAATAATGATTGGATAACATTCTTTTCAACATAAGGTTGCTTTCTTGCATTATAATGTTTTGTCCCTAATTCTTAAGAAACATATTTAAAAAAGTTTACCATTCCCGAAAAAATGCCAGAGTCGCTATTTCACAATGTTTGCCACGCGATTTCGCGAGCTTATTATGTTGCTATATTCAATAGCTAAGTAAATGTTCAATAACTTATGTAAAAATTAAAACAAAATAAATGCCCTCATAAAATAAGTTTTCAAGGTTTAAGCAATCTTCGAAAATTCAATTATTATATTTAATTGATAATTAAAACAGATAAAATGCCAAGAAAGATCAAGGTTCACCTTATCGTTCAGAAGGTTTGCAAAAGCTTGACATGATTGAATATCAATGTTACTACTTTGTGCCGACGCCTTTCTGGCAGATGCAAGAGCCTTATTAAAAGGCCTTCTCATACAAAATTTTTCTTTCGATCGACAGTGAGCTATAGGCTTTTTTATCTACCATTGAAACATGCCCAGTTAAACCAAGGCTTCTTTTCTGTAAAGCATGAAGAATTAGCAGAAATCAAAGAAGCAGTTGAGGCCGCCACCCTAATTGCCGAGATGAGATTTTCGTTTCAATCAAGTACGTGGAATCAGTGAATCTAGGATACCCCTGAATTTTCCATTCAGTATAGCAAAACTACGTAATTCTAAACAAGTAATCAAGGCAGTACCACGTTTAAAATTTACAGAATCGGATACCAATCTATCCGAGCTCGCATTCGCCTCCACCAATATAACATCGGGGCATACTTGATACGAATCTTTGATCCGCGCATTGAATTCAAGGACCGTATCCAAACCATCATGCAAATCTGCGCACTTTACAAAAATACACTCCAAGAAAGTATCCAACATCTCGCAGTTAAACCCTTTTCTACTTAAATATAGCGCCAACCATACACTAGCTCTACCAAATTTACTCACTCGCTTCTCAACCACGGTGAAGAAGCCATTCTGAGACAACCAAGAAGGGACTACATGTGCCAATGGCAGCGAGGTCTCGCTTAAGCATAAAATATTCGTATCCAAGTAAACCTTTGCTAAATTTCCGACTTATATTCCGGCTATTCGCCAGAATATAAGTCAATGTTTAATGTACCGATAGCAGACAGATATTCAACTCTCGATTTTCACCGAGCAACAGACATAACAATTTATGCAAAAACCGCAACAATAAAACAAAATTCAGCTGAACACCAACCCCTCACTTCACCTTCAGCAACTCAGACTCAGTTTTAGTCACAAAAACATACAGAGAAAAAACGCGCGTGACTAGTACGCTTGACGCCATTTTATAGAGTTTTGTAAAAAGGCGCAAATGATTTTTTGTCACTAGAACTACAAACTTTAGAAGAAAAATCTGTCCAAGTTCTATTGCAACAGTTCTTGAAATAATTAGTTGAATTAAAGTTTTTTCCAATTATAGTATAATTCATTTTACAATGCGTAATTCAGAAATCTTTTTTTTATTTGACTGTTAATTCAATACAAGTAACTTAAGGTCAATCATAATAATTGGACACTTATTATATGTAAAAAATTGAGTAAATTTAAGATATATTAACAAGTTTTGAAAAGCTTAAAAACTAATTTAAAACTTAAAATAATATCATGTAATCTAAACTAAGTGTGTTAGAATGTGACTTAGCACTTCTAAACATATTTTAAAATAAATATAATTTTTTCCACAATGTTTAGAATATCCTAAAAAAGGTTTTAAAACATTTTCATTGAAATTTCGGTAAGAATAGTCGAATTTTGTCGGTATACACACGTTTCATGCTTCAATAATTCAATAATATAATACTTGAAATCTTTAGCGTAAATTATAAAGTAAAAAAAATCTTAAGTGTTAATTAATAAAAATTTAAAGATATAACAGTATTTTTAACTCATGTTTTAATTTGCTAATTTAGAAAAGTTATTCCACATTTAAAACTGCGTCAAAAGGTATGACAAAATATTTTAATAAATGGAAAAGAATGCGTTTTAAAAAATAACTGATGTTATAAAAGAATTTTCGTAACCGACTTTTCTTTATTATTTAATAACTTTAAAGGTTTTTAACGTTTTAAATTTTTAGAGACAAAATGTATTGAGTCCTTTGTTAGGTAACAAAAATTTATCCGTTTTTTTAAATCTTTTAAATTATTGTTTAGTACCTCATATTAATTTCAAAAAATGTTCGCTTAGTTTCTGGTGTTCCACTCGAATCGCTTTTTGCTGTGCCGCCTCAACGTAAAAAGGTGCCGGGCCGGCTTTACTGAAAGCTGGAATAATAAAAAAACTTGTAAAGGTTGACCAAAGCATTTCCCAGCGCGGCAGTCTTGAGAATGCTTGCTTCTCGACCAGTGCCATAGCGTCGACGACCTTGCAAGGGATGTTAGATGACTCTCTCTGTCATAAGGATTGCTGCAGATCAAGGTATCGCTCTAAGGCAACTAAGTTAATTCCCGTAGCCTAGAGAAAAAAAGCCGGAGTCATCCCTGGCTCTGGAGGCATCTAAGATGTGCAGACAGGTTGCAGGACTATTGAAGGTACCAAGCAGCAATGCGTAAACTAGATTCAATACGAAAATCTTTATTCTTAGAGAACAATCGCAGCAAGCGAATCTCAGTTCCCTGCATGCAATCCGAGCTTACAAGACTTAGTCCCAACAGGAACTTAGACCAGATATTTAAACTCCAACAAAAATTCTTTTTCTGCGGATAAACCAGTTCAGTTGACAACAAAAAAATGGCTCTTACGCCCATTCCCAACGAAGAAAAAATTTTATTCAAAGTTTCAATGGAGACGTCTTGGCCAATTTTGGAAAAGGTAAACAATCAAATGATTATCCGTGGAATTTATACAACAGTCGCTCGCAAGATAAAACATGCGAAAATTAAAATGTTAAGTGATGCGGGTAAAGTTTTGACCAAAATAGAAGCTATGGATTCTCTTTTAGGCAACAGGAACCCAATCTTACGCAATTTTAGAATACCACATGAATAAACCATAATTCTTCACATCGTTAATTCAATTTCAAGAAAGAAGGGCTTTGATTACACCTGTTAAGAAATATTGTTAACAGGCAAAAAATCTATGTTTTAACTCACAGGAATTATTTCTTTTATAATATTTATGCAATAGACCCAACTCACTACATTTCCCTATTTTTTAAATTTTTCAACCAAATGGCTTTTAAGGCACTTGTGCCAAAAATCAGATGACTAAAAAAATAGTTTTTTTATGATTTTAATTATAAAAATAGTATAACTCAGTAGTTAATTGTTAAATCAGTTAATAAAATACCTAGGTTCATGCACCTAGGTTAATGCATATTGCATTATGGGTTGGATTATCATTGTATCTAATTAGTAAATAATCCTAGGTTTGAAGCGACTGGTTTTTCAGTATCAAGCTAGAATTGTATAATAAATTTAAGATTAAATTGGATTAAAATTTAAAAAAAGATAAATTAAATTTTTCTTCGAGTATTTAATTTTCAATATATTAAAAAGTTTCCGGGTTCCCAAATTTTTACAATTTTGGAGAATTTAAAAGTGTTTTAAAATGATAAATTATTTTGCAAAATTTGATTTGAAACAATCAAAATAAAAAATTTATTAATTTCTATTTGTTTTTTTAGAATTAAGTCAACCTTCTAATCAACCAAGCCGAACAGCCGACCAATCGATGTTGGGTAAGTAAAGTTTTTGTTATTTAGCTCTATAAGGTTATATCACATCTAAACAACAATTCGTGTGAATATCATAAACACGAAATTGTTATTATGATCTATACATTAAATCGTTAACTATAATAATCTTGAAAGATTCTCTTCAATATAATTTTGTTTCCTTGCATGGTAATATTTTATCATTGATTTTCAAGATATTAATTCTGCACATTATATTATAAAAATTCAAATATTAAAATTTTTTGAACTTTCATTAACATCTTAAAAATAGTAACTTTTGGATAAACGATAAACCAAATTAGTTTACAGTTATAGAAACACATGCGCAATAATGTGAGCTTCCGAATCAGAAAATGCCAAGGTTAAGCCATTACAAAAATTGTTTTGATAAATATTTCTTATTTATTTCAAATAAAATAAAATAATTTTTAAAAATTAAATAACTATAATTGAAAAAAATATTTTTCTGCATAAAAAAATTGGTTTACAAATTTGCATAATTTTACAAAAAATAACCAAAGATTTTCTCAAAAACCGAATCGTTAATTAAAAAAAAATTAACAGGCAGCTTCGACTTAAATAAGTACTGTTTTAAATTATACGAAGTTTGTTGGAAAAGGTCATTATTTTCCAATAAAATTCAGTGCAAAATTTATTTTTTATTCGAGGAGCAAGTGTTTTTACATTTATTTCTTGATTAAATTTTCATACAATTATTATTATTTTAATTTCATGAAACAACTTTCTTATACTTGTTATTTGATCATTGTTTTTTAATACAGAAATAATATTTATTAAAACAAACAAAGATTTTTAAAAAATAGAGATGATCGTTACCGTTTACTTATCCAAAGCTAACCTGAAACTGAGGTATCAGGTTATGTTGTTCTTATTGTTCTTATGTATACTCTCTACAATGCCTGTGATTGGCCCGAGAGCTCCAGCGTATTGACCGGTCATACCTGATTTGCTAAAAAAATTTTTTTTTAAAGACTTTATTGGCCAATCAGATACCTTAGTTTTAGATTCTCCGTGTAGAAGTGAACTGCGGTGTAGTAACTATATGAAAGAAACTATACACTTCCCGTCTCTGGTTACCCTAGAGACTTTAAACAAATTTAATTTTTTCATTCTTGTTGCAGATCCTACTCCTTTAACGAGACCTAGGTCTAGGTCTCCTTTTGGACGTCATCAGCCTGTCCAGCGGTCTTCTGCTAAATCTCGTTCTTTAGACGGATCTTCTTCGTCAAGACCTGGGCGGTTTTCGGTTCCACCTGCAAAACTTCCGTCTACGCGCCAACATGGATATGGACTTGAACATCTTGAATTTCTGCGGCTTACTCCGAGAAAGAATGGTCACCGGGTATTTGTATTTCGAAGATACACTTTTCCTCCCGATGCACGCTTGAAGGTGAAACAAATTAATAGCCGTTACTTTGATCCTGTTCCAAAGACCGAACAAATTGTTCTATCAACAATTGACGGTGACGTATTTGCAATATTGGAGAATACTAACATCCTCGCTGGAATTTATTTACGGAACAAGGATACTGACACAAGAACTAGGGTAAAAATAAACATAGAAAGTGGCTTAACTACTGTAGTGACCAAAGAAGAAATTAATGAAATTCCAGTAGGTTCCCAAAAATTAATTTCACGACATTTTTTAATTAAACGGGTAAAAAGCAGTGGTCTAAAGTAATCATTATATTTTTTTAAAGAAAAACTGCAATGTACTACTTTTTTTAAGGAAACATACTCAAATAAAAATGTTGATGTAACTTAAAATTACTAATAATAATAAACAGTCAGTGTATAATGATGCAAAATGCTCTTAAATGTCTTCAGTATTTTATGGAAAAATATATCACAGGGCTATACTGATTTACCAGCAGGGAGTTTTTTATACTGAAGACCATCCTGCAGCAAATAGAAAATAATTCCACAAAATTTAACAGCATAATAGCAAAACAAATTTCTGGTAATTATAAAAATAAAAATTTATAATACTAACTAACTGTTTTTCTACTTCGGTATAGATAAAATGTTTAAAATAATCAAATTTCATTTTTAAATTTCATGTAATTACTAGTAGAAAAATTAGTTATTTATCTGAGAGGCCGGTTAGATATTGTTCTAGTCTGTATTTTCTAGTAAACAGGCATGTAGGCGTAAGAAATTCTACACAAAATGCAAAGCGATGTATTTTTTCATGCTTTGTATTGAATTTTATAAACTCTCCTGACGATCAAGAACTCTTATTTTGAGCAAGTAGAAAAACCTACTTTTAGCAATACTTAATACTAATCAATAAAAAAATTCAAATTAATTAAATTGCTAGTTAAAGTTTCATGTAATAAACAGTAGAGAAATTAGGTAGTAATTAGAAAGGCATGATAAAGAACTTTCTCCTTGTGCAAGTGGAAAAAAGAATTCTTATAAAGACATGCTTTTAATACATAAAAAATACAAATAATAATCCAAACTGCCTTTTTTCTACATTAAAACGTTTTAAAATGTTAGAGTATTGAAGTTTCTACTGTAAATTTATTTATAACTTTACGCTTTGTATTCAATTTTATGAAGTGTTCTGATGATAAAGAAGTCTGGTTTTCTGAAAGTAGCAAAAACAACTTCTGGAAAGGCGTGTGTCTAATAAATAAAAATAAAAAAATTATACAAACTACATGTTTATTTACTTTAAAATTGTTAAAATATTTGAAATGATAAAATTAATACTGTAAATTTCATTTATAACAAGTAGAGATATCAGTTATTGATCAGATAGAGAAGTAAGATTTCATTCTATCGTATAATTTTAAGTAAAAAAGGCATGTAAGAGTAAGAAATTGTTTGGAAATGCAGCTGAAGTATTTTTAGTGATTTGTACTTAATTATATAAGGTCTTCTCATAATAAAGAAATATCTTCTTGCACAAGTAGATACAATAATTTTTAGCAATACATGTTATTAATACATAAAATTGATTGATTATTGATCAGATATAAAAGGTAGATTTTATTCTGGAGAACAATTTCAAGTAATATAGATCTGTAAGGCTAAAATTTGGCTGGCTTTGTTCTTTAAAATGGATAAGATCTTCAAAATAAATAAATCAATCCATTAAATTTTACGTAATCACCAGCAGAGAAATTAGTTATTGATATGAAAGACAAGTTAAATTTCGTTTTGGTTAATGAAAAATCTAGTAAAAAAGGCATTTAAGAGTAAGAAATTGTATAGACCATACTTAAAATGCAACTGATGTATGTGTTATGATTTGCATTCAATTTTATAAAGTCTTCTGATTATTAGGAAGTCAGGCGGTCTTCTAACTTACCAGGGAACCACGCCGTAGCCCTTACCATCTTTTGGAGCAACTTAACTAAACCCACCTTAGGAGTTGCACTTTTCCAAGGCCTTGCTTCGACCAAGCTTGAGCCAAGTTTTAGCCACTGAGTCGGCTGCCTCAAAATACAAAGACCTCTCTCCTACAGAAGGACCTTTTGATTTTGGCTATTGATCTAGGGACTCTCTTTTAAGAGCGCTCCAGGTAGCCTTCCTAAAAAATTCGAACTGCACACTAGTGAAATAGTAAGTCCGAGTTGCTCGTATCCTTCACCACTATTTTCAGGGTTCGGCCCTCTTTGCGGCTGTCAATCCATCTCCAGCCGTCTCCCTTATTGTTGTGACGCCACTTCACAGACATAGCCCCCCAGCAGCTCTTCCTCGCTTCTGGGCCTCAGACCTTTTCAGGAAACCGTTGATACGTTTTTTTATTTTTGTGGGACTCACTGACTGCTCGAATTGCCATAGTTTCATTCAGAGGAACCGTGAATCCCTTAGCTCCCAAAAGAGCTTGGGGCACAGTCGCCACCTGCGTATGGCTTTCTGGGGAGACAGATTAAAAGGAATGGGTTATTTAAGACCCGTTAGGGATTAACCCCTTTCCTACTTTCGCCAACTTTCTCTCTCCTTCTTCTATCAATTTTGTTGTATGTGTTCCATTTTGATTCCTACGAGTAGCTAGAGAAGTAAAAGTATCGTCCCTGCAAAGCCCCGCATGCAAGGATAAGAAGAATTACTTGCCTTGTTTATTTTCGTTTCTACATACATCTCGTATATATAATTCTAAAATAAAAATCTGAGGAGGTTGTTAATATTTCAGAAGGAGTAGTGTGTAAAATTAAGGGTCAGACAGACCATCAGTTATGGATCGGAGGAGGTACTAATCAGGTAGCGCGATGCCTGAAGAATAGTGCGGTTTCAGTAGATCTTCCCTTTTTGACGTTTCCATGTATGTTGTTACAGATTTTGCACCATGGGAATTGCTAAACATAGGAAGTGCTATGTCTAATGTTTGTAGAAATATTTAATAATAAAGCTGGTATGAAGCTTCGTAAAATAACTATTGTTGATCAATGATTTTATAACATTAAAAATTGTTGTGCCTAAGTTGTTCAAACTTAAGTATATTGAAAAAAAATTTTTTTCATTAAATAACAATTAATATTAGCTGACCATGTCTGCAAATGAATTGCGTCCTATCTGAGTCAATAGCAATCGATTTCTTTTTAAAAATTACTGCTTTTCTTTCAAAGGTATTCAGGTTGTGAATTTGTTTAGAGAATTGTTTATAAGATAAAAATTTTTTTTCATTAATGAAGTGTCATAAAAAAATAACTTTTATAAGTCATACCAAGTTATTTTCGTTTAAAAAAAGACGAAATCTGCAGTTTCGTAATTGAAGTGTATCTGTATTTTGTTATTAAATTTATTTTAAAAGTTGTTAATTGTTAGCAGGTATTATAAATGGTAAATATAATTTATTTAAGACCAAATTGTTATTCGTTTTTTTTAAAGAAGTCTGTTAATCATGAAATAGTTATAATATTTTCTTTACAGTAACAAATAATTTGAATTGAAAAACAATGGTCAATTAGGATTATTTTTACGTTAATTCTGAACGAGGATAGAAACTCATGCTAAGCTTTTTTTATTCTTGCAAAAAGACTGATTCAATTGCCAAAATACTAAATAAATACTAAAGACTTGAGGGTTATTATACTGTGACTTTTTATTATTATTTCTGGTTTTAAGTTACATCGAAATGTTGAATTCAGTTTGTATCCTCATAAATAATAATACATCGCAGTCTTATATATATATATATATATATATATATATATATATATAAATTAATTATTAGTTTTGGGCATTGCTATCTTCCCATCTAATTCGAAAATATCGTGAAATCATCTTGTGTGGACCTACTTGAATTAAATACATTTCGGCTCTGGTCAACTCGTTAACCATGCGGCTTTCCATATTTATTCTTACTCTAGTTCTTAGATCAGTATCCTTGCTACGCAAATAAATTCCAGCAAGGATATCGGTGGTCTCTAATATTGCAAATATGTCACCATCGAATGTTGATAAAACAATTTGTTCGTTCTCTGGAATAGGCTGATAGGAACGGCCATCAATTTGTTTTACCTTCAATCGCGTATTGGCAGGGAAAGTGTATCTTCGAAATACAAATGTCCGCTGACTATTCCTGTTTGGAGTAAGCCGAAGAAATTCCAGATTTTCAATTTGATATCGATATTTGTGCATTAAAGGAAGTCTGGTACTTAGAATCGAAAACCTTCCAGGTCTTGCAGAAGAAGTGGCGGCTGAAGAACCAGGTCTGGAAGGAGACCGCTGGACAGGCTGATGACTGTCAGACGGAGATCTAGACCTAGACCTCCTATGAGGAGTAGAAGACATGACCGGAAAAAGATTCAGTTCACGTTGTTCTCTTTCAGTCAGAGACTTGGTATGGGACTCTGTAAAAAGAATCAGAAAATTACATTTTGCTTATGTCCGTCAGGGGATTAGAGACTGGAAGTGTATAGTTGCTTTTATATAGCAACTATAAATAGGTACTTTTCAGAAGCAATAGTAAACGAAGCAACTTTTATAAATAAGTAAGAAAAAAATGTTAAGGTTGGCAGAAATCGTATTGAACTCAGGTCAGATTAAGCGATGAAACTTTTAAAAATATAATGCTGTTAAGAACACAAAAAAACTAGGGTTTCCATTGGAAGCCAGGTAATGTGCAGCGAATCATTTAGTGCTTCACATTGATGACCTGATTCTTGTTTTAGGCAAATCAGGTTTTAATACTCAAGACTATGTACATGATTTGGCGATCCTAATAACGAAGAAGCATAGGGACAGATTCTGAAAACTCATACAGTCACAACTTAACCTGGTAGAGCAATGGTGAAGAGACTGCTTTTTGCTCGTTAACTCTGACAACTGAAACGTGTTAGCAGAAGAAAAAAGCTGGCTGAGTCTGTAAATCTTAAGTTCCATGGTAGAAAGGCATAATTTTCAAAATCAACGGAATATATAGAAGTAATATTTGACACAAAGGTAACATGTGATCTCCATGTTGATGCAATGGTAAAAAAGCTAAGATAGCATTTTGGGCCTGCAGATGTGCAATAGAAAGGACCAGTTACTTAAAAGTAAAAAGTATTTACTGATTAGATCAAATGATAATGAAACCCGTAATAGTAAGTTCATTAGCGATCTCTTTTTTCTACAGACTAAACTTTTCCACATTAAGTTTTGATTAAAAATAAAACTTAGAATATCCGTGCTTTTGTTTGATTACCTCTTACTCAAATATTCAAATAAAAAATTTTGGCGGCTTAGTGGTGACCTGTTTTTAATATAGAATTTTTTTCCGTAAATATTTCAACTCGTCACAAAATAATTTTATATTCAAAGTGGACGTTATCTCGATAATCAGAAATTTTAAATTAACTTTGCAGAGATTTAATTAGGTGTAAGAGACGACAGGATGTTATATTGAGAGAAAAATAATTTAGTGATAAGCTACTCAAATATCAAAATGTTGTTATTTAACTCGAATGATGACATAATTAAGCTGCGATTTGGAAACCGCAATTGGGCCTTGAAAATTATTTAACAGAAAGAAACGAAATTCATGCAATGACGCCTTGAGACATTAAGCAATACTATGATAGTTAGTAAGATTTCGTATGTAGAATGTTGAATTATGGATTTTGTCGAAAATAGGCAAAAATGCTAATTTGTTCTAAAACTTCCCGCTTTTATTTTTCCAGTAATGTTTAACTTTTTTAATATGTTTCTTTAGAAAAAAGGATAAAATACTTTACTTGCAAGGGAACTTTTTTCTACTAAAATGTTATCATACCTGATGTCGATTGTACGTCTAGTGAGTTCGATTGACTCGAAGAAGGTTCATCTTTCCGGCAATTGAAATCATTCTCTAGCCGATTAAATGGCTCGCTTTGCAAACTCAATTCTGTAAAAACAAAAAAAATGAAATTAATACGTGTTTTGGATTTTACACTTAGAAAAACGTGCTGCAGAAAGTGCGTTTTTAATTTATTTGACAAATTTCCAAACTTTTTGAAAAAGTTATATAAATTTGTATAAAGTCCCGAAAGTTTTTCAAAGTTTACAAAATATTACATAATATTCTATATTTATAAAATTATAAAGGCCGTGTAGCTTACAAATATGTCGTAAATGATCCTCAGTGTGCAAACTAATGTGTTGAAAGTTTTATTAAAGAGTTACATTTTTAAATATTTTAATAGAAATTTAAACGATTTTAATAGGATTTCAGACTTTGAAAGAATCAAGAATTTAGAATGATTTCCAGGGATTTTGAAGCAGTTTCATGGTCCTTAACGATAATGGTATTCAGATTATAAAAAAAAAAAAAATTATTACAAAAAACTTCACAAAACATTTTTCAAAATATAAATATATAATTAAATTATTTGTTTACCAATATAATGAAGTACAATCGCCAATGATAGGACTAGAGCACCAAGGATCGTCATTTTTTGTGACTGAGAATTAACTGATTGCTGAGTTAATCAAGCATTCATATAACAGCGTAACTGATAATTATTCTGGGATTTTATTAAATTATATAATATTTCACATTATTCTTATCTAATGAATTGTGTACGCCCCGAGCTTGTCCTTGTAAGGTATGTGCATTTTACGAATCATGATAAGAACCAAATAAATATTGTCGACTGTATTATGTAGCTCTTCGCAATGTTCAAGATATGAAAAAAAATGTTGGAATTATGTCTAGACTTAAAAAGTTTTTTATAATAGCATTGCTAATGGGAATATTGTGACAAGAAATATTTTCTTTTTTATAAGTTTGTTAGATGAGAATAATAATGTCACGCGATAACGTATTTTAAATTAAAACCAGAGAATAAAACCAGTTTCCTTTAATTTACAATTTATTTATCTTTAATGTTTATAAGTAAAATTTGAAGGAGGACTTAAAAATGATTGCTAGCTGACTATCGATATAAAGTAAAGACGACAGCTGCTCAAATTAAAGTTCTTAAAAAATTTGGTAAATAAAGCCAGTAGCCTGTTTTTCGGTCCTGCTCATCCGAAGCGCCGTTTTGACCAGTTTTTTAGATAAGCACGAATCTGAAAAACTTGGAATTTGGAAATACAGTTTAGGGATGCTTAGGTTCGTTGCTGCTAAAATTTTGTTGCAGTGATTCTGAGAAACATGCCTCTTGAAAATTCAACAGCTTAAGTTTAAATTGTATCTAAAGTTTCAGACCTAACTTAAATATTTATATTGAGATGTTTACAGGCAGATATACTAAACGAAAATTTTGAAATATATTTTATCTCTTTAAATGAAAAAAAATAAAAAATATTGTTACTAAGGAACAGATATGATTTCATCAGCATTCGTAATCAGTGCTTACGTTTTATGATTTCCTTAAATAAATCTGGTTACAATCTTGGTTAACATTATTATCTGAAAGTGCTTTATGGGAATTGATAAAAATACTTTTACTAAAAACTTTACTCGGGTGAACCCTGTTATAATACATCATAGCCAAGGATTATGTCAAGCGACTGATGAGATCAGGACCTGATAAGTTAATTTAAGACGATGCTTGAGATAATGCTGTAGGTATACAATTACGAGCTCCTGCGAGCCTTGCAGCTAACAATAGTCACCCCCGCATGCTTTTTCAGAGCAAGAATCTGCCACTCCACAGGTTTTGCTTTGCTTGCTTCCTGATGGTGAAGAAAATTTTTTACGCTGTGACAGGTGTTTAATAAAACCGCCTTCTGAGCTGCTGCGAACGCCCAACTAACACCTACGCGTTCAAGGTGTTTATCGCACCTTGTGTGCACATTTCCTGTAGCTAAAATCACAATGGCATCAATACATTTATGATTCACATTTTTCCATATGGTCTTTACTTCATTCTTTAACTCGCTATACTTGTGAATTTTGGTTATATAGGCTGACCACAAATTTTGGCTGAGTGGCCAAGAAATTCCGATGATGTAGACTCTTCCAGCTTATTTTTCTCGCATAACGATGTCAGGTTGATTGACCTGGATGTAATAATCCATTTGGAGAGTAAAATTCCAATATAAGATGTAAGCCCCACTTTGTGAAACGGCCATTAAAATGTATCTATAGAAAGGCGTCCATTCTTTTAAGAGTCCTAGGTGTATGGCAAGTTGTTGATGTATAATGTTCACTACATCATCATGCCTGTGCGTATATTCTCACTGAGCCATTACGCGACAGCTATCAGTCATGTCCTCCCTGGAATCACTGCTATCTCCATTAAATGGGCACCGGTCAACCACGCCTTGATGTAACACGCGTTTGCGATAATTTCTGATGCGGAAGATCTTGTCCTGTTTTGCAATGACAAATACTTCCGTCTCTGGATGCAAAACATACTTTCTTAGCCCAGAATTGGATGCTTCATTGTCTACTTCTTGTTGATTTAACGTTATGGGGTGCTCGTCGATGATAGCCTTATGCATCCATTGTACTTCTTATTCATCCATGGTTTCTGCCCTTATATTCAAGTCCCCAACTACGGGCCAATTCAAAGGTGTATAGTCAAGCTACGCTTTACAGATGGTGTTGTAGAGCGTAGCATTTCGTTTGCTGTAAAAAAAATCTCGCAACTTTTTAACTTGTGACTCACACCGTTTTTTGACATCTTTAACGAGCCTGCCTCCTATAGCTCTTGGTAAATTTACCCTTTCAATCGCTGAATTTTCATGGTGCATTTGGTGTTTCGTCATTTTGACGCAAACGATTCTGTGTCAGTTTTTTAGGTCGATCATACAACATGATGGCATATGTGTTGATTGCCCTAATTTTGTCTGCCAAGTTGAGAAAACTATTTATCATCAATCTTAGTCTCGCAGTGAAGGCAGTCATTAGGCTTTTCTTAACTATGGTATGCTGAATACCCTCAGATTTAAGAATACCCAGATAGTTATATGATTCATTGGCAGCTATTGCCTGGAAGCCATTTTAGAACCAGTTCTCTAACTCTGCGGTCCCTAATTATCCTCTAATAAAATGCACTGTTCTGCGTTTATGTAGTGCGAACTCCACGTGGAGATTATTGGAAAGCTACTTTTTGACATCAGTTACTTGCTATAGTTTCTGGGCTGAATCAGCGTTCAGCTTCAGGTCATCCATGTACAGAAGATGGGTCACTTGATGACCATCCTTATTATGATGAATTCTGAACCCATGAGACATGCTGTTTAGTGCTTTGCTCAATGGGTTCAACGCTGAATAGAACCGTAGTGTACTGGAGGAGTCTCCTTCAAATATACTTGTCGTAATGCGTCTCGATATAATTATCCATGGTTTTTTATGATTAAAGTAATTGATACTTGTACTTCAGTATACTTTTACTATACAGTTAAACTTTTTTTCTATTGCAAACATAGTATCACGCGTGAAAATTTAATGCATGTTGCTATCAATTTATAGGACCCATTGTTTGCAAATATTTTATTGATCTGAAAGTATTTTTTTAGTGTACAGCTCTGTTGAAAAGAACATGGAGGCGCATTCACAAGCTAACAGCTTACAAACTAGGACTGGTAAGATAGAAATCGATTCACAGTTATCGAACGATGACTTGAGATTAGAAGATTCTTTTATATCATTATTCCTTTATGTTGGCAACTTTGCTACATAACCTGCAATTTATATTCATAAAGAATTTATATTAATTTGAAAAGCGGTAATATTTTGTAATTTTAATATGCTCATTGAGTTATGTCCATTCGAGTTCAATTACATGTGTGGTTTAAGGTAAAAATTATGTTATTAATTTAGAAAAATATCCAAGTGAGCACAGCAAAAATGGGTTATTTAATACTAGGCTCCATTAAAATTTAGGTACATAGCGAAACGATTGAATGGAAAGGATACTCTTCAGTGGAATAATCAAAGAGTTTTTTTTTGCAAAGTTAAAAAGCTTTAAAAAATATAATACCTATAACGCCCTTTTACTGCTACCCTTTAAACGTATCATCTGTCCCAGGCAAATACGTCTACTTAGTAGGATCTACTTAGTGCTCTACAGAGTAAAAAATTGAATAGAAAATGCAACCGATTGTATAAATCTTGTAAAGTATCCTAAATATGAAGAACTGTCATTTTGTGTATGTAGAAAAAACAAATTTTAGCAAGAGAATTTTCTGGAAATTGAAAAAAATACAAATTTATAATACAAACTACCTGTTTTCTACTTTAATATAGATAAAATTTTTTAAATAATTAAATTTTTACTTTAAATTTCAGGTAATTACGAGTCAATTACTACCGCTATATTTTGCATGATTTGCATATTATTTTATAAAGTCTTCTGACGATAAAGTGCTTTCATTTCGTGCAAGTAGAAAACATAACTGTTAGCAAGGTGTATTTCTGGTAAATAAAAAAATTCAAATTATAATTCGTACAGACTGCTTTTTTTCTCTAAAATGCATAAAGTCTTCAGAATAATTAAATTTCTTTTTTGAATTTTATGTAATCAAGAATAGAGTAATTAGATACTGATAATAATGAACTCTCACCCTGTACAAGTAGAAAAAACCAAACTTAGCAAGAAGTGTTTCTGATCAATAAAAATATACAAATTATAATTCCTACTGTTTTGACTAATCTCTTTTTCCTACTAAGAGTAAGTGATCCAAACCAATATAATTACCTATCTCTATTTTCTTGACCTTCTTTCTTACCTTATCATCCACTATCACATAATCAATTACCGATCCATTTTCTCGTCCTGAACGTGTATATTCTCCTTCCTCATCTCCGTCTATGTTTCCGTTTAACAGGAACCATTCCAACTCCTCCGAGCTTTTGAAACACTTATTTTTCTCTCCACTCGGTACCTTATCTTTTAATTTTCTTCCTCTCTCTTCTTCATATTTTCGTCTGCCTCTATCTCCTGTTCTCGCATGGAAATCCACACATATTATAGCCTAATCTCTTCTTTATTTTCTTTAATCATGTTTTTTAACTCATCTCCTTTCGCCTACATACCTCAGTTCATATAAACCCCCACCATCTTTCACTTTTCTTCTCCCATCTTTACCTCTTCTACTATTATTCTTTCTTTTTGTTCTTTCTTTTCTTTCTTATCTTTCCCTGTTATACAATTATTTCTCACTCCCATCACCATTGCTTCCATAGCTCAGCGCTTTTTATTCTTTCTCATTGCATTTTGAACTTGCTATTTATAATATCTTTGTAATCTGCCCTTTACTCTTTCCCATCCTTTTTCATCTGGCCACGTCTCTATCATTATTACCACATCCCATTTTGTCAAAATTTTTATAAATTCTCTATGCTTTCTCCTTAATCCTGCGGTTTTCAAGTAACATATCCTTCATTCTTCCCTACATTAGTTTTTTGTCCCTTTTTGCCTTTTACTATTTCTTATTTTCCTGTCTCCCGTTTCTTCCTCTCCTAGTTTCCCGGAACCGCATTTTTAACTAAATCTTTTCTTCCCTTATCCCAGTTCCACCATCCTCCGTCTATCTGTATTCTCCTATAATTAACTCATGTTCTTTTTCCCTTTTTCGCTTTTTTCTTTAACTTATATTGCATTCTCCTTTCTACCCATATCAAATCAATCCCTATTCTATCCGAGCTTCCATGTAACATCCGCTTTTTTGTCATCAATTCCCTCTTATGTTCCTTTTTCTTTGGTTTCACCAATACCGCTCTCTCCCCTCTTCGCTCTTCATTTCCTATACTTACTAATTGCTTTATCTCTACCCTTCAGCATAAATAATTTTTAGTATTTATTTCACTTCCACCTTGCATCTGCCCAACTTTTTTATTATTATTCTCCTGCTTTTCTAGATTTGCGCTAATGCCTGCATCCTTTTTTTTACTGTTCACTAAATTCTTCCCACTTTTTTATTTCTTTCTAAAGTTCAGTCATTCTTCGCCTAATTTCTTTCGTTAATCCTCCTCCCATTTTTCCTGCTTTTCTTCATAAATGTCCATTTCTTCTCTCATGACTTCTTGAATTTCTTTTAGTCTATCCTCTTTTCTTGGACCATCGCTTACATCTCCGCTTCCTTCAGCACTATTTCATATCCACTCAATATTCTTTAGAAAACTCTGCATTTTCCTATATCTATCATCTCTATACCACCCTGCTCATACTAGCCCGATCAACGTAGTCCTCCCACCCTGTCACAAATACTTCAAACAATTTTAAACAAATACATCCAAACCCTTATATACACTTTCGCAATTCACACAACTAAACTAGGAACATTTTAATATTTAACGTTTTAAATTTTTTGTTTTCTAAATTTCAATCTGAAATAATTTAATTCTAAAATTCTTTAACTGAAACAAACTCTTATATTATATATGCGAAGCTTATACTTACTTTAAATACTCTTAATAAAAAATTATAATGTTTGTCCCAGTAATTTATACCAGAAAAATGGGTTCTCCAGGTACAACTTTCAGAACCTAGCAATTCGTAAGGGGATTTTTTCCGAGTAATCATTAAGTATCTCTGAATTTGCCGTCGAAAAAAGTGGTTGATCTTAAAAAAAGCTTTGCGATCCTGGGTTTACGCTGCACCTGTGGATTGTGGAGAACCCTCTCTTAATGAAATGCACAAAAAAGAATTTTACTAAACAATTTTACAAAACCTACAAAATAGCTGTAGTACCTATCAGAATAATATTATTAATATCAATATAAATTAGTAAAAAGGGCAAAGATTATTTTCAAAACTTAAAATATAATCCTTATTAATTTTTAATATTTTAAAAATGATTACGATTTAAAATAAAATTTAAAAAGAAAACTATTACAGGACGTCTTGAAAAATAAGATAACCGCAGATTTCCTTTATTTGCACTTACAACTTTAAAAATCCCCAGGAGTTTTACGCATTTTCTACTGATTGCACTTCTCTGCAAAAGCATGCCAGGGTTTCTGAAAATTATAGCATCTCAAATCATCGTTTTAAATACTTTTTTTTAAGAATTTTCACATTAGCTGTCAATATTTTGTAAAGAAGCCATATAGAAGAATATATTCAAGATCTCCAAAACCCGGCATTTTGGGCTTACACACCAACTTACAGTGGTAATCATGTTTTGCTGCGCCCAAACGGTTGGTATGGTGAGGGTAAATTTCTAGATCGATCTGGCGACTCTGCTCTATACTATAATGGGCACATGGGTTACATGAAGGACAGTCGTCACTATTAGTATTATTTTTTGGCCTATTCACGTTTAGACTTGCTCTCCGCTCACATGACAATTTGCAACTATGGTCGTGTCGCTATGTTGCTAAAAAAATATGCAATGTTTGATTTGACTTTTTTATTAACGAATAAAGCTCTTAATGCTTACATCCAAAAATTAGAGGATGTGTGGTTAAATACTTGTAGAGTCTAACTTAGGATATAATACAATAAATTTCAAAGTTGTTCATTATTTATGCCCGATGTGCTTCCAAAATTCGTGACAGGCATGTGTGGCTATCTATTACAGTGCTCTTTCGGTTACATGATATTTTTTTGCACCCGCTTATATTAATATAACATAATTTTTAATAATGACCTGGTCATAGTTGTACTAAAGTGTAAAACTTAACAAAGTGTTTCGAAAATACCAGCAGTACTTTTAATAATATAATCCAAGGATACCAAAGTCCCATGGCTGTAGAGAATTACCCATATGTGGTAACTTTCCAAAAATTACCACAAAACTATTATCTGCAACTAAAATTTCCTTACAGTTTTTACGGTGACAGTGACTGTAGGATACCTAAGAATAGGTTAGCAAACAGCACCGATCGCCCTAGAGTTCCGGTGGCTAAAAGTAATTTAGATGGAAACACGACGACGAAACGGAGAAGAATGCTCACATTGACTGGGCGAATCAGCTTAAGGATGGCTTGCTGAACTGCTACGATACCAGCCTTATACCTATGCACAGAAGCTTTTTGGCGCGTATGCACACTATGCAGTAAGAGAAACACACACCGCTTTCCTAACTGCTACTTGAACAAGCTACAGAATAATGTGATAAAGCGACGTTGAGAAGTACCCCGAAAAGCAGGTACTTCCGTAGAGCTGATACTGACGTCAGGATTATCAGCTGTTCACTTTATGGATCTGCGAGACCTTTGGCTGATTCAAAGTGAATGCTAAAAAATGATCATGGATTAAAAGATCAGAAGACGATTGCATGAACTGAACAAGAAGATTGGATGAACAAGGCATATTGCGTCCCATGCTCAGCGTGTAATTGTCTACATAAGATCTTTTAGACTGTTTACGAAAAGGATTCAAAAGTTAGCCCAAGAACTGAGGATATTCAATCAGACACTAAAAAGGTCCAAGCTGCTGACATTCAAGCAGCGTATTGTTGATAAAATACCGATGTTATCTGACGCAAGAAGGAAAATACTAAAGAGCAAGAAATGGATCAGGAAGAATCAACTGTGTCTTGCTGATCCATCGCGCCTCTTCAGTGCTCTTCTGGTTTCTTTTAAAAATCCGCCCACGTCTAACGAGGCAGAGACTTTTTAGAGACACGTATTCAATATTTCAAAAAAATCGAGATGACGGAAAATACTGATAATATTGACTTCTCTTTTTTTTGCGACCTGAAAGTTCGCACTCCAGAGTCTCCGTTTTCGGCAATACAACTTCAAATTTACCCTCACAGATTTCGAGAGCTAGTATGTAGAGTAATTAAGGTTACACAGAGGTGGCAACGCGAAATAACTTCTAACCTGACACAGAAACTTTGAGAAAATTAACCGTTTTATGCAGAAGCACTTTTTAGCACTTTATAGATCACACCCCTTGAACTCAGCCCGCCAACAAACCAACTTTTGACGAGCGAATAAATACGCAACCTACTGTCACACTTGTAAATAATTAATAATTTGTGCAGCAAAATTTGTTATTGGTGCAAACTGATGAAGTTATTATTATCTTATTATTTCTAACTAGTCACATACAATATTTCTATCCAAAGTTCAATCATTTGCAATATTTTTTGGTAATCAAAAATGTTGTTTACCTAATTCTTCATAGTGATGTCTCAACGATTTCGTTTGTTTTTTGATGCTAGAATATTAAAGTTAGAATTCTAGTATTGGAGATAACTTTTGATATTTTGTTTATTTATCGTGATTTTTTTACCCAAGAAAGGTGTGGTCCCATATTTTTTTCTTTATTAAATTGTATGCAATTAAATGTAACTAAGGTTTTAGAAGACTTTGACAGACGACAATATATGTTATTTTCTGGAATAAATTATATAAATCTATTTTTTTCTTTAATTTTCAGACAGAATATTGCCTTTTTTTCAACCAATTTAATTTCGAATACCTGACAAAATTCTGCTTTTATTGTTCTTAATTGACGAATAATATTTTTTTCTAAGCAATTTTATAAGCAAATTCAAAACTTAGATATTGATTTATGGTTTTCTCATTTCAAAAACACAAGCAATTTATGTAACTGCACTATTGTCAGTGAAATTTAAACTTTTTAAACAAGCTATTTCTCACTCATAAGAATTTACGAAAAAATGTATTTTTTAGCAAAGTGATTTGTAGACAAACGATTGTTGATCAATGATTTTATAACGTGAGAAATGTATTTGCCTACATGTTTTGAACTTGAATGCGTTAAAAAAAAGTATGTACCTCAAAATTGACAGAAATCTGTATTTTTTTTTTAATTTTTATAAATCAATAACAATTGATAATAGCTGACTGCGTCTTCTATTCAATTGTGTCGTATCTAAGTTACTGGCTGTCGACTCCATTGTAAAAACTACAGTTTTTTTCAGAGGTATTTAGGTTTTGAGTTTGTTAGGACAATTGTTTATAAGATCAAAAATAATTTTTCTTTGATAAAGTGTCATAAGAAAATGGTTTTTATAAGTCATTTCAAGTTATTTCCGTTAAAAGAAACGAAATCTGCAGTTTAGGAATTAAAAATGAATCTGCGTTTTCTTATAAAAATTGATTTTAAAAGTTAATAATTTTAGCGGGTATTACATATCTACATATTATTTATTTAGGACTAAATTGTTATTTATGTTTTCAAAAAAAGACGTTTGTGAATAATAAAATAGATGATATTTTTTTCATAGCAACAAATAATTTAAATTTAAAAACAATGGTAACCCAGACTTATTTTTATGTAAATTCTATATAAGGATAGTAGTTCATGCGAGCATTTCTTTATTCTTGCAAAAAACGGATTCAGCTAAACTCTGTGGGACTATTTGTGGATCTTTAGTATATCCTTAAAATACCTAATAAATATTAGTGGCTTGTTCATCATTGTACAGTGACTGTTTATTCTCATTATGATTGTTAGTTACATCAAAATTTTGATTTGATTTTGTTTTCTTACAAATATTACATTGCAGTTTTACATTCAAAAAATTAAATGATAAGTTTGAACCTTAGCTTTTTTCCCGCCTAATTTGGAAATGTCGTTGAATCAATTTTACGGAACCTACTGGAATGTCATACATTTCTTCTTTGGTCAATTCGGTAATCTTGCGGCTTTCCATGTTTATTTTTACTCGAACTCGTAAGTCATTATCCTTGTTACGTATATAAATTCCAGCTAGGATGTCAGTGCTTTCCAGTATTGCAAATACATCACCATCGAATGTTGATAAAACAATTTGTTCGTTTTCTGGAATAGGCTCAAAAGAACGGCCATTAATTTGTTTTACCTTTAACCGCCTATCGGCAGGGAAAGTGTATCTTCGAAATACAAATGTCAGCTGATCATTCCTTCGTGGAGTAAGCCGAATAAATTCAAGATCTTTAAGTCCATATCCATGTTTTTTCATAGAAGGAAGTCTCGTAGGTGGAACCGAAAACCTGCCCGTTGTTGAAGAAGAAGCGGCGGCTGAAGAACTAGGTCTGGAAGGAGAATGCGTAACAGGATGATGACGGCCAGAGGGAGGGCTAGACGTAGGACTCGGTAAAGGAGTAGGTATGGCATAGCTTTTTTCGCATTTAATTCGAAAACATCGTGAAATCATTTTGTTTGGTCCTACTTGAATTTCATACATTTCTTCTCTGGCCAATTCGGTAATCAAGAGGCTTTCCATGTTTATTTTCACTCTATTTCTTTTATCAGTATCCTTGTTACGTACATAAATTCCAGCAAGGATGTCAGTGGTTTCCAATATTGCAAACACATCACCATCTAATGTTGATAAAACAATTTGTTCGTTCTCTGGAACAGGCTCAAAAAAGCGGCTAATAATTTGTCTCACCTTCAATCGCATATCGGCAGGGAAAGTGTACCTTCGAAATACCAATATCCGCTCACTATTCTTGAGTGGCGTAAGCCGAAGAAATTCAAGATCTTCAACTCCATATCGATATTGGTGCATTAATGGAAGTCTGGAACTTAGAACCGAAAATCTTCCAGGTCTTAAATAAGAAGTGGCGGCTGAAGAACCAGGTCTGGAAGGAGACCGCTGGACAGGCTGATGACTGGCAGACGGAGATCTAGACCTAGACCTTGTACGAAGAATAGAAGACCTGACTGGAGACAGATTTAATTCACTAAGTTCTTGTTCAGTCAGAGACTTGGTATGGAAATCTGCAACAAAAATCAGAGAATTACATTATTCTAAAATCCGGAACGTGATCAGAGACGGGAAGTGGATAGTTTCTTCAATCTACTAACTACAACTGGTAACTTTTTTTGGAAGCAATTGTGAACTAAGCAACTTTTTTTAATAAGTAAGAAAAAAATTTTAAGGTTGGCAGGAATCGTATTTAACTCGTATTGGGTCAGATTGAGGGATAAAGCTTTCTTTTTAAGAATACAGAAAAAATGGTGATTCTGAAGAAAACTTCTTAAACAAATAACATAATTTTTACCACAAGCACACATGTGGCCGAACTCTAATGGACATTACTGAATGATGCAAATTTAAATTACAAAATATTACAGCAATTAAAATTGTTATTATGACTTGATTAATATAATTTTTAGGTTATGTTGCAAAGTTGTCACATAAAGTAATATTTAAATAAAAAAATCTTGTTATCTGAATTCATTGGTCGATAACTGTAAATAGACCCATAGCTAACCCATCCTACTTTGCAAGCTGGTTGTTTTTGAATGCGCCTCCACATTCTTTTCAAAAGTAGCTTTTAGGAGTAGCTCTAAACTGAATCAATGAAATTCTTGCAAACGCTTGATCAAATCTTTTTAAAAACATTTGTCTTATTTACTTTTACATTCGCATCCTAATGACAAGGTATTAGTTTCATGTAAAATTTTATTTTGTCGGTTTTCATCAGATCTCTACGTTTTGAGACTTCCTAAGTCAGAAAAATTATTTTTACGAATTTTTCTGTCTATCTGTTGACTGTAGACTAGATTCTGTAGTCACGATAACTGTCAAAGGTTGATCAGATTTCACAGATTTTATATTAAATGTAAATTAGAAAAGTGAGCAAATTTTCAAAAACTCAAACATTTTATTCTTATAAGGTTTTTCGATAAAATAAAAATGATCAGATTCATAGCATTTTCAAAATCCAAAAAAGAAAAAAATTAACATTTTATGCCAAACAACGCATAATTTGAAAAAGTCAAGAAAAGAAAGACGTTTATTTTTTAAAGCCCAACTAGGATATCATGATAAAATTTTGAATTTATTTGAAAAGTTTAAAGTCAAAAATTTGATCATATAAAAAATAACAAAACCTCAAAAATTCCATTTTACGGCCAATCTATGCAAGACAAGAAAAAAAATAACCTACAAAAATTTAACTTTTGGACAAACGGCACAAGCTATGACCGGTAGTGCGTTAAAAAGTGTTTTTTAAGGATATCAGGCGATCATTGTTTCGCTTTAAAAGGTGCAAGGAGCAAACAGAAATTATAAAAAATTGTGATCCTTCTTAAAAATGCTAGAGGATTTCTTAAAAATCAATTAACTTATCTGATTTTTTTTTGCTTTAAAACCTCTCAAACCTCTTTAGAATCATGAAAAATCTTTGACAGTATCTCGAAATTGACTCAAAATAATTTTAGTAATTAGAAATCTTTAAAATTTTCTTAAATTCCTTGAATTATTTGGAAGAACCTTAAAATCTTTAATTTTTTTCAAATCCCTTGCTATATTTTTTTAATTTCTTTTCAATTAATCGATATAAATTCCTTAAAGTCACTAAAAATTATTTACATTTTTTTAAAGTCTTTAAAAATAAACTTTAATTTTCTTAAAACCACTTGAACTGTTATGATATTTTTTTAAATATCTTTACCTTTTTACAATTATTTAAAATTTGTCGCAATTTCTGGAAATTGATTTAAGTTATCCAAATCGCTTAAATCCTTTAAACCTCTTGAAAATCCTTTAAACTATAGAATTTTTTAAAATATATTAAAATACGTTTAAATAACTTATTAATGGTTCACTTGCCATTCATTTAAATCAGTTAAACTCTCTCAAAATCTCATAAAATATTTTTTAAAGCCTTAAACCTTTTTAAATTATTTTTAAATCCTTTAAAAAGACACTTAAAGATCCCACCAAGTACTTGGAAATTCGTTAAAAACAGTTGAATTCTCAGAAATCCTCGTAAGATTTCTTAAAAATTCCTAAAGTCCTCCGAACTCTTATGCAACTCCCTTCAACTTTTTTTTTAATTATTAAAAAATGTCAAAATTGAGTAAAATTAATTAAAATCTCTGGAAATCCTCAACATTTTCTTAGGTTCCTTAACAACTTTTAAAAATCTTGAAAATTTTTGTATTTTTCAAATACCTTAAAATCTTTTAAAATTGATTAAAATCCTTTTTAGTAACTTCTTAGTAACTCGCTGCAAAATTTTTAAAATAACTAAAACTTTTGTGAAATCTTATAAAATATCTTGTAAATCATTAAGATTTCAGAATTATTTAGAAATTCTATAAAAGAAAACATTAAGATTTGGCGGGATTGAGTTCTTAAAAATCCATAAAGACCTCCAAATTTTTTTGAATTTTCTTTAAACTTCCTTGGATTCATTAAAAATATTTTAAAATTGACTAAGATAAGTTAAAATCTCTTAAAATCGTTTAAATGTTTTCACGTTCCTTAAAATATCTTAAAAATTCGTGAACTCTTAGAATTTTTTTAAACCGCTGTAAATGTCCTAAAATTTAATAAAATCTTAATAAATAACTTTTTTAAAACTCGCTCTACATTCCTTAAAATCACTAAAACTCTTTTTAAATTTCTTAAGATCTTTTGTAAATCCGTAAATCTTTTTCAATGATTTGGCATAAATTAATTAATTTTTTATACAACCTCAAATCTAAACAATGCTTGGCAATCCACCAAGTAGTATAGCCATATAGATTTTGACGTTACCGACCGAGTTTGTAGTAAGGCTTAATACTGAATGAAAATAGGATTTGAATTGTTCAGCAGAAATTGAGTACCCATGAAGTTATTTTTAGGAATGATGGCATCTAATAATTATGCTATTGTGAATTTAAGTGTGTACTGAGTTTCGAAACATGTAAAATTTTACCATTAAATAGAGACTTTTGTAGTTATTATATTCAAACGGATTGTTTTTCATTATATTTAAATTAAGCGATAAAGTAATTTTTATTAATTCCATAAAAACAAATACAAATTAATGAATTTTCAATTTTGCGTTTTTTTGATCAATGTTTGTGAAATAATCTATAATTGTCAACATGTTGCAAATTTTATAACTCAAGACTTTTTTAAAATTATCTGCTTGGAAAATGTTGAAATTTTGAAAATTACTATGAATATTCACAATTTTAAGCTAAAAAAATAATAAAAAAATAGCAATTCAATAAAGGCAAAAATTGAAATTAAATCTTTCAATCTAATTCCCATTCAGACCCGATATCTGCTAAGGATATTTTAGGAACGATTAAAGCATTAATTGGACAAAATGATATCGGTATTTAAAAATTCAAAAAATTTTGTACCAGCCTGAATTTTTACTCGATTTCATAATAGAAATACAAGTAACGGGCGCGCAAAAAATTCCATTCGATTTATTTTGATTGAGTCATTCGAATAGTTATAACATTTATTACGACAGAATGTAAAATAAACTATCGCTCTCTTAACCTTGAAGATTATATTAGAATCATGCAAACAAAATATGATCGAGTCAGTTGAAAATTTAAAATTCGATTTTAACAAATTCAATATTGAATTCATCATTAAATTCAAGCCCAACACTCAAATACCACCAAATGTAAAATTAGAATAAGCTTAGAAGAACAGGAGGCAAATTATCCGATACCTGCGAAACCTTAAATCTAAAAGAATCGCAACCGCTCCGCATATTAATCCTACTTTATTATTAGCAGACAGAATAAATACGAAGTGTTTCAAGTGTTGTAAATTAGACATTGATTGGTAAAATGCTTTGATTTAAATTTTCGATAAAGTCAATATCAGATAACACCACCTCCCGTGAGGCAACTTCTAGAAAAAGTCGGTTGCCTAGAATCTTTCGTGATGACACCGGTCGACAACCGAGTGCAGCTCTATTAAAAGAACTTAGACAACTAATGGCAGTTTCTGGTCGACTTTAGTCTGTCCAAGAAGGAAGATGAGAAAAGGAATTCAGATTAATGTTATAATTCCATATGTCAGTGAGCGGATCATACTTTTTTAATAACAATAGAAAAAAATGAAACTAATAACCATCAGTTGCTCTTCTTTTCTACTAATAACGGGTTTTAAGACTGAATATAAGAGGCATCATTGGGGCCTCAAATTTACCGCTTATGGTGGCATTGGGAACACTAATCGAATTGGAGCATCTTCATCTGACTACCAGGCTATGGCTCAGAACGCTGTATGAAGATTAAAACTGGTAAAAGGTAGAAGGGTCTTGACGGAATTGCAGATTCAGACAAGTATCGCAAGTAGACAAACTCAAAGCATTCTCAAGAACTAAACGTTTGCTCGTTATTACTTTGATAAGGAGTATCAGGGAACTCTATACATGAGAGCGGAATTCGTTCACGGCGAGAAACATCCGCCTAGAAGTGAAGACCTAGAGGTTTACAGATTGAGCAATTAAGTGACGAACAAACGAGTTACACTACTTTGGATCCATGGACACAGTAGTATCAAAGGCAATTATATGTCGAACAGGCTAGCAAAACTAGCATTAGAAGAAAACTTTACTTGTCCTAAAACCGTCTAAGGCATTCGTAGTAGGATACATACGAGAGAAATAGCATTTCTCTGGCCGAGGAATATTAGCAGAATACGTCGCTACATAGTAATAAAGTCAAGTTTGAAGGTAATGCCTACAAAAAGGGTTATTTTATCTAATCATTTAGTGCTTCACATTGATGACCTGATTATTGTTTTGAGCGAATCAGGTTTTAACATTCAAGATCATGTACATGATTTGGTGATCCTAGTAACGAAGAAGCATGCTGACAGATTATTAAAACTCATGCAGTCACCATTAAACCCAGAAGAGCAATGGTGCAGAGACTGTTTTTGCTCGCTTACCCCGACATGGTGAAACTGGAGCGTTTCAGTAGAAGAACGAAGCTAGCTGAGTCTAAAAACCTTAAGTTTAATAGTAGAGAGGTCGAATTTTCAAAATCAGCGAAGTGTTTATTAAGATGGAATATATGTTGGTATAAAACACTATTCGACAGTGGAAAACCCTGATTTTTTCCCAAATAATGAAAAAGAAAGAAGTGTTATCAATAGAAGAGCAAGTAAGTAAAAGTAATTTACTTGTAGAGTTAATTCACTAAATTGCAAAAAAATTTCCAAATTAATCAGAATTCCCGAAAAGTTTAAAAATTATTAAAATTTCCAACAATGAACAAATTTTTCAAACTAAAAAATTTCCGAAAATAACAGAGTTTTACCAACTAAAAATGTTAATGATTTTGTTCGAAGCATGTTCCACAGGTCAGGCTATTTAGCTCATACTAGGACTGGGACTTCATAGCAGGTAGTTGAATACTTATTTGATACTCGGTAAACCGAGAGAATCCGCCAACCCGAATAATCGGGTAATACCCGCATATCCAGATGCTCGTAAAATTTTTCTAAATTTTAAAGATTTAACATTCGACATTAAGTTTTGAGTAAAAAGAAAACAGAGAATACACGTGTTTTAGTTTGATAACCCTTACTAAAGATTCAAATAAAAAAATTGTGGTGGCTTCGTGATGACCAGTTTTTAAAAGAGAATTTTTTGTTGCAAATATATCAACTTATCACAAAATAATTTTATATTTAACAAGACACGTAGCTTCAAAGCAAATAGACCCCATTTTTCCCTTGCTGAACAGGCAAGGTCGATAAGCAGAAAATTTTAATCTACTTCGCAGAAATATAGCAAGGTGTAAGAGTCGGCGGTATGGTATGTTGAGGGAAAAATAAATTTATGATAAGCTGCTCAAATATAAAAATGGTCTTATTTGACTCTAATAATAAGATAACTTAGCCGCGTTTAAGAAACCGTTATTAGGTCATAGGAACTATTTAACAGAAAGAAACAAACACTATGGAATTGCGCCTTGGGAGATTGAGCAATATTATGATAGATATTGAGGTTTCGTATGTAGAACATTGAGTGAAGTTTCTTTGTAAATCGCTAAAAATCCAACGAGTTACATCTTTTGGCTGTATGATATATCTGTAAAGAATTGTTTGAAACAAAAAAGTTATACCTGACGTCGACTGGTCGGCCAGTCGATTTGATGTACTCGAAGAAGTTTCACCTCTCCGGTGTTTGCGAACATTCTCTTGCTGATGAAATGGCTCGCTTTGTAAACTTAATTCTGTAAAAAAACAGGAACAAATAAATTTTTATTTTCCATTTTTACTATGAAAAAATCATGCTGCAGAAGACGCGGTGTTAATTAATTTGAGAAACTTCCAAACTTTCCGAGAATTTCCATAAATATCTACAAAATTATAAAGGCCCTAAAGCTGACAGATATGGTGGAAATGTTCCTTAAGGGGCAAACTAATGTGTTTGAAGTTTTATTTTAAAATTACATTTTTTAAAGATTTGACTAGAAGTTCAAACGATTTAAATAGGATTTCAGTTTTCAGAAGAATTAAGCGATCAAATCATTTATTATTGCAGCAAAAATTTAAAAGAAATTTTCAAAATATAGTTATAATATTACATTGTTTTATTACCAATAGAATGAAGGGCAATCGCCAATGATAGGACTAGAGCACAAAGCATCGTCATTTTTTCTAACTGAGGAATAACTGATTACTGTGTTAATTACTCATTTATATAACGGCGTAATTGATGATAATTCTGGAATTTTATTGCAGTATATAATATTTCACATAATTCTTATCTCATGAATTGTGTACGGCTCGAGCTTGTCCTTTCAAAGTGTTTGTAGTTTATGAATCATTCTAAGAACCAAATAAATATTGTTTACATTATCACCTATCGGTTCGCAAAGTTCAAGATATGGAAAAAATTGTTTGAATTATATCTAGACTTAAAATGTTTCTCATAATATCTTTGCTAATGTGTATATTGCGATAAGAAATATATTCTTTTTATGTATTTGTTACATAGAGATAATAATGTTACGGGCTAACGTCTTTTAAATTAACAACCAGAAATGAAATCGGTTTTCTATATTTTAGAATTTATTTATCTTGGAAGTATATTAAAAAATTGAAAGGAGAACTTGAAAATGATTGTTAGCTAACTGTACAGATGAAGTGGAGAGTTCAGCTGCTTAAATTGAAATGGTGTACACAAATCGGAATTTATGAATAAAGTTACAGGGTGTTTAGGTTGGTTGCTGCTCAAATTTTCTTACAATAATTTTGAGGAAAGTGCCTCTCGAAAATTCAACCAATTAAGTTGTAAATTTTACGTGAAGTTTCAGGCATAACTTAAATATTTATATTGGGCTCTTTACAGGCAGATATTTTAAAGATTAATTGTAAAATCTATTTAAGCTATTTTGATGAAAAAGAATAAAAAATATTGTTTTTCAAAGGGACAGATATGATCTAATTATAAGAATCATGAGGATATAATACCTGATAATTTCATCAGCATTCGTAATCAGTACTTGCGTTTTATGATTTCTTTAAATACATTTGGTTAAAAAAATGACAAAATTTGTAAATAAATAAAATGCTTTCTTTTTAATATTTTGTTTTGAAAAAGACTAGGAATTTAAAAAAAAAGCCGTGAAAACTATAATGTACTCACTTGTTGTCCTTCTTATTATTATTATTTCTAACTTGCCAAACAGTAGATTTTTAAAACCATTTGAAACTTTTGGCAACTCTATGATTTAGGGCGCAACACGAAATTTTGCTTATTAGTTCATAGAAATATTATGAAGTATATTTTTTATTACAGGTCAGGTTTGAAATTTGCATTTGCATTTAATTGTTCTGCAAACGCTTTAAAAGAGCGTACGATAAAATTTAAAATAGCTTGTTAGTTGCGAAAGCGCTGTCGTTTGTTTGCTGCTTCATTTTGGTTATCGTAGTCTTATTGATTCTTGATTCTTTCTATACCTCCACAAAAGCGATATTTTCAAAGACGTATCTTGTCCAATGTGCAATATTTGACCATGTTGAGGAATTTGAATAAACAGTTTTGCCTTCAAGGGCTGACGTTTTAAGATATTGTGAAGAACCCATAATGGATATGAATTGTTAAACTGGTGGCCAGAAAGAGCTTTCATTTCCGGATATCGCAAATGAAGTGCCTCTGATATTAGTATCATCGAGAGAGACATGGAGAGACGCATCCAACATCTCAGACTGGATTCGCAGTGTAAACCCATAACCCTTGAAGCACTTTCTAAAAGCAAATCCACATCAGATAAAGGAAAGGAACAAAGGACATCATCATTTAGCTGTTGTTACCCTAAATTGTATAATATTACCTTTTGTAAATGCAAGCATATGGCTGGCTGCTCCTGCCCAGAAGAGAAGAAAATTTCAGTTGTGGAACAGGCTTTTTTTCTTGACGAACAAATTTCTCGATTTATTTTCAACTCGTTTTTGGATCATTCTGAAACAGAAAAATTGCTTAAAAGAGCAGAAGAAGCTGCTAAATGAATAAAACTTGAACGGGAACAGAATTATTTATTTTCTTATTTATCATCTGCAAAAAGTAACACTGATATTTAATTTGATAGGTACGGTTATAAAGAAGGCGCTTCTAAAATAGATAACGCTGCTTTTTTCGATGCCGACAGTAGAAGTTCAGTTGAGGATGCTGTTACTTTACCACTAAGATTCAATTGCTCTTTACATTGTGCCGTTCATAATAAAAAACAAATCTATAGAATGTGACTTACTAGACATAAATCCAGAAGACCTAATCAAGTATCAGAAGTATCCCCACTAAATAGTAAAACCTATTCGATCGACGGAGTAATCAGTAGAACTTGCATCTCAAAAGCCAGATTCTATTAACCAGGCTTCTTGCCTGACCACTGAAAATAAAATTCTAATATTATTAATGTCAAATGAAAGGCCCCCAAAGGTATTTTCAAAGTGCAATTTAAATAAAATGGAAGTTGAGATTTTGTACTTTAAATCCTGTAAAAGATGAAATATCATCTTACAAAGAAAAATTATAAAAATTTTAAACGTGTTTGAGAAAAAAATGATATCCTAGTAGTCACGTTTTAAAGTAAGCAGCAATTTTAATGGTACTTTCAACGGCCGTATCGACAATCTTTGACGGTGTTATATCTAAAGATTATTAAAGAGAGGTTTGTGAATCCGTTTTCGGTCACCAACTTTTTTCAATTATTTTATTTAAATTGTTCGTGTCGTTTGTAAAAAAATTTATTTTCTAATTTTTAGTGTCCTATTTACGAATCGCGGATAAGGAAATAGGAGCAAATTTACTGGATAACTTTTAGGCCAAATTTAAATAGGTTATATTTCTATTAAAAAATAAATTCTTAACCGAAAAAAACAGTTTTTGACTAAAAAGTTAATTGTTGAAATAATAAATTTTCAACAAAATAAATAGATTATAAAAGAATCTTTAAAACAATTAAATAGCCAGCCTAAAAATATTATTTCCCAACAAAAGGTAATTTTTAACAAAAATGCAAAATTTTTATTTAAAATTAGTTCAAATTTCAAACAGATAGTTCACTCTCTTATTAATAAAGAATAATTCTTTACAAAAAATATAATAGTTTATACTTTTATTAAAAAATATTTTCACTTTTGATAAAAAACAGTTGAATTTAATCGCAAAAGAATGAGATTGAACCAAGCAGATGTTTTTTAAAAGAAGAAGATTAATTTTATAAAAATATGATAATTAAATTTAAACAAAATATTAGATTTCATCAGAGTAATTCAACCTTTAACTAAAGAGTTAAACTTTTAAAAAAAATTTTTTTAAGGAAACAGTTGTATTTTCAAAGAATTAAATATGTTTTGAACCAAATAGTAGAATTTTCAAATAAAAATAGTAGAATTTTCTTATTGTCCCAGGATTTAGATTGAGCGACCCGAAAAACGTCTTAAAAAAGTCGTTCACGCTGTTCTCTTTTTAACCTTAACTTGACCTTAATCCGGATCTAATGAGGTCAAAATGACCACGGATTCGGATTCACCCACCCCAAGAACGTCTAATAATTAAAATTTGCTTCGATCCAATGGTTTCCTTTATTTTGACCTTTACTTGACCTTGATCCTGACCTGATGGAGTCAAGCTAAACGTCTAAAAGTAGAGACTTTCTCCGATCCAATGATTGCCTCCGATTCATAGATTTCCTTCGATTCAATGATTTTGTTATTTTGACCTTAAATTGACCTTGATGATAACATTTAAGGGTCACATTAATCCTAGATTCGGATGCAACAAACACAAAAACGTATCTGTATAGTGGTTAAGTGCGGTTTGCAGAATTTTTTTTTTTGGGGGGGGGGGGGGTATCGAAGTTCGTAAACTTACTTCCATGAACTCCCTCTCCTCTAACGATAAATGTTACAAACCGAGGATTTTTGTTCGACCTGACTCAACCTTTTAAAGTGATGACGTAGTTCAGGGACGATCCAAAAAAAAATTAAAAGGATTTTTCAGGTTTTCAAGGATTTGCAGGACGCTAGACATTCTCGTAAAAAAGGAAAGTTTTTTGATGACAGGGAAAAAAGCAAAATTCTTTAAAAAGGGAAAAAGAGGAGAGAGGTTCAAATCCGTATGTAGAAAATTATATTCCTGCAATTTCTAATTATATTTTATACAAACTAACTTAAATTACAAGGCATAGGATATGGCATTTAAAAAAGTTTCATTACAAAAAGATTTTTTTGTTTTGAATTTAGAATATTTATTCAATTTAAAATGTATGTAAATAAAATATTTATCAGTGATTTATAGTCTAACACTAAATGTTTCTTTTAGTTTGGCCTTCGTGTAAAAAGTCAGTGCTGAATAAAGAATCAAATAAAAACTATAAAAATAAGAAATAATATTGATAGAGAAAAATTGTATCAGCGTTATAGTTTTTTTTTGCATCCATAAACAAAAAAGATGAATTTTAAATCTAGAAAAAAATTTTGAATTAACTATAACTACATAAATATTAATACCAACGGTAAATTTTTATTGCACGAATAAAGAAAACTTGTTTTTACAATAGCAAATTTGTAAATTATTATGATAATTTAACTGTAAAAAAATATTTTCATCCATACATTGTTTAAATTTAGTGTTAATCAAGTAATTAATCGCTACCGAACAGTATAAATCTATTTTAATTCACTTATTTGTTTATAAAAATTTGAATAAATGTTGTAGAATGTTCTCGCTATATAATAACATGTTTAGATGGTTGCTTTATGTCATTTGAAATCTACTTTTGAATAAATCCATTTTTATACATTTTTGTCAATAAATATAAAATTAATTAAGTTTTTTAAAAAAGAAATAATAAGAAAACATTGTTAGTTTAAAATTCAAAATTTGGTTTAAAATGTATGCATCTTGTTAAAAATTTCTGTTTTTCAGAAAAAAATTCAACTGATTGTTTGCTTTAGTACTTTTTGTTCACTATTTTTTTTTTTGAAAATTTAAAATTTGAGCTAAAACTAATCTATTATGTAGAAAATTAAACTTTAGGCAAAAATTCACATCTTTGTCTGTAAACTTAAATATTTAGTTTTCAAATTTACATTTTTATTTAAAAAAAGGATCTTCTATATTTCAAATGACAATTTTTTGCTCACAAGTTTACGTATTTTGTGGAACATTCCATTTTGGTAGAAAATTATTCTTATTGTTCAATCTCTCACACTTGGATATTGAACTTATTCTTTGAAAGTAAACCTTATTTCTTAAATATCCATTTTGTTGGGAGATTCAGCATTTTAGTCAAAGTAACCTCTATTCCGTTAAAAATTCAAATATTTGTTGTGTTTTTTAAAGTTATTTTTAAATTTTAATTGTTTATTAACGAGAAATTTTTATAACATTTTTCTTAGCAATCTTTACTGACCAAAAATATTGTTGTCTGCCTCTTCAAATTTTGCTGGTAACATAAACCGTTCACAATTGACAACGTTAGCTAAAAAATGATTATTTAACAAAATAAGCACACTTGTAAAGTTACACGACAGAATAAACTTCTCTCCAGGAATTGCTGTTAAAAAATTAATATTTTTAAGAAAAAACGATCTAGACAAGAAACACCCAGACCAACCAGTGTAATAATATTTTCGTGAAACTGTTAAAAAACTACACCTTCTATTATTAAAATTTATATTAATATATAATATTATATATAATATAATATATTAATATTCATATTTCTATGAAAATGGACAACGATTTTTTTATTATGAAAAATTATTTTAAGAGAATATTTAAACAGATCTTAAAATTTCTTAAATATTTCCTACAAATAATAAGTGTTTAATTATAATTTGTACATAAAAATTGAAAATTTTTTTTTGCAAATTAAACCTTTTTTCAACAGAAAAGTAAAAGATGTGACATTACAAGTTTAAATGCTCTGCGAAATTCTAGATATACAACATTTTCTATACAAAATAATTCAATTTCAAATTGTTTAGTTTTAATTATTAGGTTTTAATTCACTTGTCTTAAATGAAAAGTGAAATATTGCTACATATTAAATACTTTTTCTTTTTATAAATTACAAAATTTTTAATTAAATGTTTTAAAAAGTGAAAGAATTAGACTAAAACGATATTTTTTATTTTATAAAATCCTTTATTTAGGAATATCTTTTTATTGCGCTATTCTTTAAACCGAAAATAGCTTTCGAATTAAAATTGTGACAATCTGGAAGATCTTAAGCATTGAAAGAATTTAGAATAAATTTACAAAACAAATAATTGCATAGTTTTTAATACCTAATGTACACAACTATTCTAAAAATTATTTATTCCTTTATTTATATTTACACATCATAAAGTAATACTACTTTTTATCAAAAATTTTCAATTTTAAACACTTCCAATTTTTAATTGTGAAAATCTTCCAGACTGCACTATAAAATTCTTTAAGTTAAAAATATACATCTGAAAATTGAAATTGTAAACTGAATGCTATCTTATAAAAAAAAGATATTTATTCAACTAATTATTTAAAAAATTGCTGAAATGAAACTTGGACAGATTTTTCCTAACAAAATTTGTAAGCTTCCCTGTCAAGAAATAAATTTTTGGTGATTTCCCGCTTTTCCCCAGTCCTTTCCCGGTTATACGTGGGGTAGACTTTAAATTAAATGTATGCAATGTGCAAGTTCCTGTGACGTTTATAAGCTTGTTTTACGTCACTAGCCCTTGTTTTCTCTAGTTGAAACCATGGAGTGTACAAATTAAATATGTTTATTTTCCGCGAAAAACCTGAGCGATATTCAGTCAAGTTTTCCAATTAAAGGACTTTGGTGTCCTGCTGGTTATTTTGATTTACACTAGTTTTCTATAGAATCTTCTTTCATCTGCCCGAAAGCTTCGATTTTGTTGCCTTCATGTGCTACTTCTCTTGTACAGACGCATTTTGGCAGGAATAACTTCAAGTCTCTGCCGATGGGAGACTTTAATTTCTTCATTTACCACTGGTGGATAATGTTGGTAACATGTGGTGGATTTTGAACTCTATCTGGAATGAAGACTGGATTTTAAGGCTAGTTTCGCGGCCCAAGACAACGTTCTAACGGCTGCCACAGCTGCACAGCATACAAAAGTTTGTTGTTTTTCCGTGATTGCGCTGTTCACAGCATAGTTATTAATATCCGGATGTAGTTTTAGCGGATCAGGTAATTGATGTTTATTATTCATAGCAGCTATTTCAACAGACAAAAGCAATCTGTTTACAGATACTAAGCATTTTTGCTTTGCCAGATTCTGTTTATTCATTCTTGTAGCTAGTTCTGGGTATTTAAGTGAGATGAGTCTATGATATTCCTTTCTCACTCTTTGCCAAGATTTCTATCCCAAGAAATAAACGCGCATAACATGTCTGGTTATATGGTATGTCCATTTCAATCGCCTTTCTGGTTACTGAACCTCTGTTTGTAACTATGCTTTTATAAGGCTATCAACCTCTGGATGATGTGATGGTGTTGAATCATCAATAGGTTAAGGAAGAACATCAATAGGCCCTGCTTAAACTTTTTATGCGGCTTCCTCGAACTGATGTTCATTTTCGTATTTTTTCCACGCCAAATCCACCTACTATTTAATATCCATTCCTTGGTCTTCTGTGATGTGTAGTTTAGTCCGGATGCGCTTCATCTTAGCAATAAGATCTCATAGCACAAATTTCCTTGTACACCAGAAACTCTTAAGACCGGTCTTCGTTAATTTGGTCTCGGCGTGCAGACACTCATACTTAGGATATCAGCGCCTCCGTGGGCCATACTGCTTATCGGTAGTGCATCAAGTCGTCTTTTTCTTTGTTGCGGTCGCCCGCAATATGTAGGTGCGGCGACGCCTCGCATACCTGTATTATACCTGCGTCGACTCTTTTAAAGTTCGCACAGAGACTCGAGCTGTACGGTCTTACAAAGTTTTGCTGTATTATTATACTTTGCAGCAAATTTCGTTGCTAAATTGTATCTTTTTCCATTTTTGTTCCGAACATCAAACTTTCGTAATAGAGGTGAACCAATTCCTCTTTGATCGCGGTATCCGATTGATGCTCTCCCTTGGTATTTCTGTCGAGCTAATGAGCTGCCAGTAGATAACGCAAGCCACAAAATCTATAGGAGGCACAGAATTACACGACTTACTATTTGTCGCAGATGTTTTTTCTGTTCAGCTGTTTAATTAGTGAGATATTTCTGAACATCTAGCAGTTTACGATCACCACTTTCCTGCATGCTTGGGCCCCCAGTGCTGGCTCGAGGGACCCACTGAATATCCTTGGGTTGTGACGAGCGTTTCACTTGACCTTTTTCCTGACCTGATAAGGTCAAACTGATCTAGGATTCTGAGTAAGCGGCCTTCAGAACGTCTGAGAGTAAAGGTTTTATACGATCCAATAGTTTTCTCCACTTTTACCTTGATCCTGACCTGGATCCTGACCTGATAGGTCAAACTTATTCACAACAAAAATCTTTTTTCATGATTATACAAATTTAGGACCAGACCCACCATTGCCAATTCTTCTTGCTTAGTTTTATAAATTTTCAACTCGATATGGTGCTTCGTGTCAAAATAAGTTAACAAATAAAAAAAAATGTCAGTGATGTACGAATCTGGTCACGTGACCCTCTTATTACATGGCCTTAAAGAAGACATTAGTAAAAATGAACAACATAGAGGCAATACTTTCAATGTAGCGCATGAATCTCATATAAAAGCCGAATATAATGAAAATATCTATGGGAATAGCGACATAAGGGCGAGCAGAATAAGCAGCCGCAAAGTAGGGGCAATACTTCCACTTGGAGCTTCGAAGTAGGGCCTATATTTAAACTCGGGAGTATATTGTATTCTCACTGGTTGAGTTTTGGTAATTTTGGTATTTTTATTTGCCTCATTAAAGCCGCCCTTTTGTTTTTAAAATCAATCTTTTGAGTAATTTGTTCTTAGACCTAAAAATTTTTCGATTATTTGTGGAACACATGAGAGCCGAAATTTTGATTTTCAATTTTGATTTAACTGCCCAACAACCCCTCTCCAATATATTTTATATCCGACTGGGTAATTTTTTCAGGTAATAAATACTAAATAACTTTCATTTTTATGAGTTACAAATTGAGCGAAAGTAGACTTTGTGTTTTTCGAAGACGCCTGCATCCGATAATAATTAAATTCGGCGATCCGCGTGCGTAGCTCACAAATATTGACCGATTTGAACAAAACAAAATTTAAAAAAAAGCTGATAAGATTTCTAATAGAGTTTTTATGTCTAATATTTGTATTAGGTTTTCAATTTTTTTATAAATAAACAAATTTGATAAAAGAAATAGCCAATTTTTCTATTTGACGTTCGCGGTGCACGTCAGTAAGAGGACAAATTTTGAAATCGTGTTAAAATATTAAACTTGTCAAAAATATGTTAAATGTTAAGAAATAATAGACTATACAAATAAAATTCTGTAAAAAAATTGTTTGTTGGAAAAATGTGTTCTATGATTTTCCATAATTTTACGTTTTTTCATGTTATAGTTCAAGAAATCTAAATGGAAACAACATTATATTAAAAGAAAATTCTCATAAGATGTTTATATTATAAACAAATTCAATGAACGAATGCAGTAATCAGGATTTTTTTAACAGAAAAATTCGTTTATTTCTATTTTAATTATTTATCATGAGAAACATCAAGATGATTGTACCAAAATTCATAATCTGTTGAATAATCTCATAATTTCTTTTAACAAATTCAATAAACAAGTCCATTATTCGGGTATTTGTCGACAGAAAAATTCGGTTTTCACAACACCAGTCTTTTCAGTTGGGGACTTCATAACAATTTCAGCAACATTCAGAATATTGCCTTAGGATGAAAAATCAGGAATAGAAACAAAAAGGCCATCAGCCCCTATATTTTATGTCGCCATCCTGAATTTCGAAAAACTAACCTATAGATTTTGAATCTTAGGGTCCAAGAACTCAAGAATTTCGCTTTCTAGAGGTGAATCTATACAAATTCGAAACAAAAATAATAAAATTAAGATATAATGCAAGGAAAAAATTGTATGCTGAGAAAAATGTTGGATAATTTTATGGGATTTTAAAGGGTTGTAATAAAGTATTTTAAGAATTTTCCAGGGTCTTTATATTTTAAAGTATTTTAAATAACGTCATGGAATGTCATTTAATTTCATGTAAAAATTTAAGAGCTATAAAAAATGTTGATATTTTATTTATTTTTATATATTATTTTTCAAACGGTCATTCAATTCTAGATCTACTTTTCTAAAGTTGACGATATAAGTAAAAATATTTGAAACCTCCAATAAAGGTCTTTAATCTTGTATACTGTTGATAATTTCGTTTTTTATGATATTATGAATGCATTTATTTTGATCTCAATCGTTCAAAAAGTTATTCAGTTTATTTAAGGTCAGGTTTAGCTTTAGAAAAATTAAATAGAAAAGTTTAAAGCAAAGATTAGATAACATAAAATATGTGCGGTTGGTGAATAATTTTTTTACTGGCTTCGATTTTCAAGTAGCGTATAGTTGTTTAGTACATTTTCTATATTGTTTTAATTTTCATTTCACTGGGGAGAGGTTGGGTGAAAAAATGGCAAACAATCTATTACATAAATTAGATATGACCTCTTACGTGTCTTTTTCGGTGCTCTGACTCCCACAATAGTTCCATTTTGCCACAAATATATGACCGTTGGGTTCAAATCTTTCAATATTTTAAGACGGACTAGAAAATTATTACTTTGGTGAAAGTAGGAGTAACGAGGACGAACCATATCCTTAAACTCAGCTTGCACTACTTTTAGTGGTGTTTGTACTTTATCTAGCCACAAAAGAATTAGCTTTCACGGAGAAAAATGGATGGTCAAAGTTACAGGGTCGAAATTTAGAGAGCCAAACAAAACAGTCTTTCTACAGGATCGAACGGTCCTTCCAATTTTTTTTTAACATTGTCAAAAAGACTATTATTGTATAGCCGGTCCAATGTATCCCTTTTGGAATAGTTAATACGAGCATATCGTTTTCGCTCATTTCGAACGTCTGTTGTTACGCCCTAAAAATTATACATTTTTTGACGTAAGACTAAAACGAGCGCAAATCTGCCTTATCCTACGCGGTACC
>JAAAKG020028019.1:368-19811 GCA_010014905.2 Druon quercuslanigerum | reverse complement strand
TAAATGAGCCCTAAATTATGAAAAAGGTTTCATCTCGATACCTCAATAGTGTTGTGCCAGCTTAACATACCTTGGCCTACTTAATCCTGTGGGTCTTTTTAATTCATAAAATCCTCTACCGTCAGCAGTCGGCTATTGGATGTATTGGCGATAAACCTCCAACTCGGGAGTAGTTACACGAAGTGAAAACACGAGTAAGCGAAAATCAGGAACGGTCACCCATCCGAGAGTCAACCGCGCCCGTCAGCACTCAATATTCGAAACCTGGACGAGTCGAAAATGACCATCTATTATAAATAAAGGCCTATTATATTAAAAAGCCTATTATAAAGGGCACCTATTTCTCCTTCATCTAAGGCCAATCTAAAGAACGGTACAATGTGATTTAGTAAACGTGCTGACCACCGTAATGGTACTGCACTTTGCGTAAAATTATCAGCGCGAAGTAATTACAACCGCGGTTTCTTTCTCTTTCCTTTTCTCGTTTTCCCTTCCCCATTTTATCCTTGTCTTTCCGTTATTTCCACTTCTGCATTCCACAGATGTTTATCTTTGCCTCTTTAAGCACGTTTTCTGTTTTTTTTTTTGCAGATTAAGAATGCGAAAATCACGCTTTTATGTCCTACCTGTGACTTTTTAATTACATTCGTTCGCAAAACTTAAGGGAGGATACAGCAAAATAATTTCTGCGGGTAAAAAGGGTAATAGAATTTAGGAAATAATCAAGAAGGATGGTTGCAAAAATTTATTTTCAAAACTCCATGACTTTTTCCTGATTTATCTCGGACTAATTTTTTTATTTTCGCTGAACATTAAGATATAAAAACCAAAATTATAATTCTGTAACAATTTTTAATATAGAATATTTGTAATTTATAAATTATTTTTATCATTCTCAGTACTACCACAGCCTAATTTACTTTTAAAAAGTGGACTATTTGAATCGAAAAAGTGACAAAAATTTACTAATTGCTCATATAAAAAGAGACTAAAAGTGCCTAATGTTATTTTAAATTTAAAGGAATATGATAAAATTTATACAAATTTGAAGCGAATATAAACGGATTCAGAATAACTTCATAAAATATCAAACCAACTGATGTAAAATTTAAGAAAACGCTTTTGATTCCTAAGATTTTAAGTTGAAATATAGATTGCATTTTCAACTAAATAGTTGAATTTTTAACAAAAAAAAAAGATTTTCTAACAAAACAGAGAAATTTTTAAATTCAAAATGACGAATTTTCAACGACAAAAATTATTTTCAAGAGTTTCATAAACAATCTAGTAGTTGAACTTTCAAGCTACCCGAAAAGTTAAATCTTTGACAAAAAAATTTATTAACCCACAAAGATAAATTTTCTATCATACATGATAAATTTTTTTTACCAAAAGTTGAATTTTTAACTAAATAGTTTTAAAACTTACAAATATGGATGATGTTTTAATCAAGAAATATAAATTTTAAAATAAATTTTTATTTAATTAAACGGAATTTTTAAAATTTTCAGTTTAAAAGTGAATTTTGAAACGAAATTAATTTTTAACGTGTTGAATGAAACCAAGAATACGAATTTTTAAGTAAATAGTTTAATTTTCTACCAAACTGTTGGAGTTTTAAAGGAAAGCAGAGGAATTTTTTAAAAATAAATCAATTTTCAACTTAAATTATGAATCAATTGTAGCAATTTTTTAAAACTTAGTTTAACTGTAAACCAAATAGTTGATTTTTAAAACAAAAAATGCGAATTTTCAACAGAATAGTTGAATCCTCAACCAAAAAATAAATTTTCACCACATGAGATAGATTTTCTGTTTAAAAGTACGAAATTTTAACAACACAGGTAAATTTTATCCAAAAAGCATGATTTTATTAAAATAATTAATTTTTCAACCTACAAGGTGCAACCAAATGGTCCAAATAATTAACAAACAAACAAAAGTTTTAAACAAAAAACAGTTAAATTTTCAATTCAAAAGGACTAATTTTTTACAAGACAGTTGAAATTTCAACTCGAAAAGATGAATCTTCAAAAAAGAGTTGATTTTCAATCCAGAAAAATTACTTTTCTACCATAAAAAATGAATTTTTTACCCAAAAAATAAATTTTTTACAAAATAGTTAAATTCTTAAAGATAAAGATGAAATTTCAATCAAGAGAGCTGAATTTTAAATCAAATAGCTGAGTTATAAGGTTTAACAATTTTTTAAGCCAAATAACGAATAGTCAAAATTTTCAGCTAAAAAAATTATTTAAAAAAAAAACGAACTTTTAACATGTTGAAGTGACAACCCCAAAAAAACGAATGTTTAATTAAATAGTTTATTCTTCAACAAATAAGTTCATTTTCAATCGAGTAATTTAATTTTCAACCTAATTATTTAATTATTAGGCCAAAAAGATGAATTTTTATAGAAAATAGTTTAAATGTACACTAAATTGATACATCAATTGTAGCAATTTTTGAAAAAGTAGTTTAACTGTCAACCAAGTGGTTGATTTTTGAAAAAATGCGAATTTTCAACAGAATAGTTTAATCCTCAACCAAAACAGATTAAATTTCAACTTACCAGATGCAACCAAATGGTCTAAATCAGCAAATAAAAAAGATTTCAATTTAAATAAAAAAATGTTAATTTTCAAGCCAAAGACAAATTTTTTTACCACACATACGAATTTTCAATCAGAAAAGGTTAAACTTAAAAAAAAAGTTTGTTTTCAAACTAGAAATATTAGTTTTTTTTGAAGATTCATTTTTTCGTGTTCAAAGTCCAACTGGCTTGTAAGAAATTAGTCCTTTTGAATTAAAAATTAAACTGTTTTTGATTACATTTTAATCTTCTTTTTACCATAGATAATGAAGTTTCTATGAAAAGACGAATTTTTAACAAAAGAAATGGATTATCAGTGAAACTGTTGAATTTTCAACTAAGAAAGATCAATTTTTATTTACAAATATAATTTTAAAAAACGGAATAGTTACATTTTCAGTTTAAAAAGTTAGTTCTTAATAACAAAAAGAATCGAATTTTCAACAAAAGAGTTAAACTCAGAATATTACTTTTTAACCTAGAAATTAATTTTCTATTAATTAAAAACTAAAATTTCAACGAAATAGATGAATTTTTAACCTTTAAAAAAATGAATTTTCAACAAAATTGTTCAACTTCCAACAAAGCAGTTACATTATTCTCCAAAAAATAATTTTACGCACACTAAATATTATCTAAGTTCGTAATGTTACTTCCAGAAACTCCCCCTCCACTTTATAAAATTATAATCCCAAAAATAGTTTTATAACATCATTGTGATCCTTTGAGAACATTTTATAGAAACTTAGCACAGACGTGAACCTCTTGAACTGACGAACGATCTCGAAGTCGGTAAAGTAGGAATTTGCGCCTTCTTCTAAATTTCAATTTTTGATAAGTTTTGTTTTTTGAACTTCCATGTGTCGAAATTCGAAAAAACAAAAATTACATGAAATGGTTATTCGGAGGAATAAAAAAGATACCCAATGATAATTGGGAAAAATAAAATGTAGTTCAAACGATAATTCGGAAAAGTATAAATTAGAGAAAGTATAATTCGGAATAGATTCAAGGGTCCCAATAAATTTTCTATATTATTTTAGTTTAATTAATGATCTTTCATAATAATGTTCCATAATGATGTTCCATAATGATGTTCTATAATGATGTTCCATAAGAATGTTCCTTAACGATTGTGTTCAGTGATTTGATCCCGAAAGAAGATTGACCCCTTCATCGTTCATAATTCTCATAATCATTAGTGCCAGACACACGAGAAGAAAGACTGACGTAAAAGACCTGTTTTTAATGTTACTAATTTTCTTAATCGTGAATACCTTGAGCTTTTGCTGTCAAAGTCACATCGTTTACTTTGAACTTCTCTCCCCGAGTTTCTTCTTTATTTCCTTCTGAACACGATTTCAAGTCACTCACAAAAACCTTGTTAAATTTATGATTCCCAGCAATATTTGTAACGAAAATAATGAGATTCGTGATAATCGTGATAAATATAATGCTCAAATTATCCAGGGTTTTTTTGTTCAATTAAAAAAAATGTATAAAGGAATTTAGAAGACTTAACTTGACTATAATCATTATAGATTATAAAATAATATAATTTTGAATCAAATTTAGTATCGAGGGTCCGTTTTTTTCAATTAAACCTTATTAGAGGCGACTCTTCCCATTAAGTTGAGGCCGCACTTGCTCTCCTTGTGACACTAATTACCGTGTAAATGGAGTGCAGGTGTAAATAGCTGTACAGTCCCTTCGAGTGAAATAAAATAAGGGGTGGAACTCATAAATCGACCATGACATAAAAATCGCAATTAAATTTTTGCTACACTCTGGTACTTTAATCAGCCTTCTTTTGATAGTGCCGATTTCCGTTCAAACGAGAAAATTCAAAAAATGTGAGGAAAAAAATTAATGTCTTTAAGATGACCTTAAATGCCTTCGTAACTCTGAATCAGGATGTCACTTAATATTATGGGTCGGGAAAATGAAGGAAAAATTAGGGATTTTGAAGAAAAAAAAACTGAAAAAGTCAGGGAAAATATTCTTAAGATTTCGAAATATTTGAGAGGATTTGATATATTTTAGGGTATTTTAAAACATTTCAAGGAATTTTTAATATATTACAACTTCAAGAGGGGGATCTATAGATTTAAATAATTTAAAGTGATTCCAAAGAATTTGAAATATTTCAGAGGGTTTTAAAAAAAATCGAAGGACTTTTCAAGCCATTTTCAAGAGATGTGAAAAATTTAGAAGAAATTTCCAAGGATGTTATTGATTTTAAGCGATTTAAAAGAATATTAATTGGGGTTTACAGAATTTCCTAGAATTTCGTAAGTTATTAAATAGTTTTATAAGTCCTATATAGATTTTAGGATATTTAAAAAAATTCCAAGTCCAATTTAATAAATTTTCAAAGATTTCCGGAAATATCAAGATTCATCTAATTTCACAAGATTATCTCATATTTTAGTGGATTTCAAAGAATTTATTCACAAAAATTGAGAGATTTCACAGGATTTTAAAGATGTTGAAATATTGAAAAATGTTGAAAACCATTTTAGGATACTTTAAAAGATTTTCATTATTTTTTTATTGATTTTAATAATTCAAAGGGATTTTGAAATATTTTAAATATTTGTTAAAATACAAAGAAATTTTTAAGAGCTCTAAAAAATCTCAAGGGAAACCTCTAGAAAATACCTAGAATCTTTTATAATACCCTAAAAGATTTCAAATCCTTTTATATCTCATTAAGTGACTGAAATAAATTGAAAATTCGCTACAATATTTAAATGCCCTTAAAAATGCCTTGGAATTTCTTTTAAATGCCTTAAAATATTTAATATCCTTTGAAATCTTTAGAAATCTGTTAGAATCCCTTAAAAAAAATTTAAATTCTTAAGAATTGCTTAGTTGTTTTAAAAATACTCTAGAATCCTTTAAAAGTCCTTTAAAATATTGAAACCTATTAAAAATTTCCGAATTTTTTAAAGTTCCGAATTTTACTAAATACTCTAAAATCTTTGAACTCCCATGAATTCACTTAAATTCATGGAAATATATTAAAAATACCGTATAATATTTCTAACCTTTTAAAATCTTTTAAAATCCGTAGAGATTTTTATAAAGCTTTGAAAAACATCTTGGAATTTTGGAAAATACCCTAAAACCTTTTAAATACTTTGAAATAGCATACAATTTTTGTAATCAATTTAAAATTCCTTAGAATATTTTATTATATTAAATCTTATATTTACTGCAATTCTGCCTCAATAATTGATTCAAATGTTTTAAAAATACCCTAAAATCCTTTTAAATCTAATAAAATAATTCTGGAATTGTTGTAAAATGTAAATTTTTTGAATTGTTTTACAATATCTAAAAAAATTAAAATCCTTTGGAATAATTTGAAATCCATTACACTTTAAAAAAAAACTTTGTACAATTCCTTGCAATTTTTTAAATAGTTCATAAAAATTAAAAAAATTTTCAAAATTTTGTAATTATGCCTGGAAACCTTTTAAAGCTCTAGCAAAATTCTTTGCACGTTCAAAAGTACTCTGAAATCTTCAAAATCTTTTGAAATCCTTCATAATTACTTATAACGATTAAAATCTATTAAAAATATCTTACAATATTTTTTATCCTGTCAAATCTTTTGAAATCCCTTCAAATGATCAAAGTCGGTTAAAAATTCCTTGAAATGTTTGGAAACGACCTAGAATCTTTAAAACTTTTGAAAATACCTTGAAATATTTGAAAATCGTTTAAGTCCCTCAATTTTGGTAAATAAATTCTTTGAAATACATTTAAAAATTACAAAATCCATTAAATTACATGAAATCTGATCATATTTCCTGAAATCCTGAAAAATATATGAAAATAACTTCAAAACATTTAAAGTCCCTTGAGAATTGATTGAATGTATTAAAAATACCCTAAATCCTTTAAAATGCCTAAGAATTATTTAAATCTATTAAAAACTCTTCGAAATCATTTAAAATACCCGAAAATATTTCATATACTTTGGAGTCGTTCGAAATCCATTAAAACTTTTTTAAATCTCTTTAAAATTTCTAGCAACTTTAAAAATACTTCAAATGTTGAAAATCTGTTTGAAAATTTTAAAAATACCCTAAAGTATTTCCTATCCCTTAAAATCTTTCAAAATCCCTCGAAACTTTTTAAAGTTCTCGATAAATTCTTAAAATGTTCAAAAAGACTCTAAAACCTGGAAAATTCCTTTAAAAAACTTTTAAGATACTGGAAAATATTTTAAGGTGGGTTAATTGGCTGAAAGAAAAGTGATTACAGTTATATTTTTATTTCAAAAAGTGACTATTAGAGACTGTCTAAAAAAGTGGTTAAAATTTATTTCAGAACAAATTGATGAAAAATGTATGCCTATCTACTGGAATAATTGAAATTAAGGCAAATTGATATTCAAATAAATTTCGCTAAAATGACAATAACGAAAAGTAGAATGTGTAGAATATTCATTCATCTTCCGAGTGAGCCTCCACAAAAGATTAAATACAAATTCTTTCTGGAATTCAACAACAAGTCATAAAAGAAAAACTATTCTGTCGGAGAATGCTATTATCCAAGAATGTTTTTACATATAGACAGGAGTGGAGAAGCGAGTAAATCGATGAAAGGTGAAGATCGTTAGTGAGCATGTTAATTTGTCTGCTCATGGAGTTCAGAGGACGGAAGTCGTTTGTGTAATGCGTTTTCACCGTTTCACCACCATAAAGTAGGTGGTAGGTAGGTAATGTGAAGATGAGCTAGCGTGCAAGTAGCAATCTTCAGTGAGTTGTTTCGACTCCCAAGACAACCCTTTCAACACAAATCTGTCTGGCAGTCTGAAATGGCACAAGCTCAAGCCTCTGGGAATTTCCCATAGAGTTCTTATCGTATCCATCGTAAACGTCAATTAGCGGAACAATACTCTGTCATTAGTACGACGTAAGCACGATATTAACACCGTACTGCCCGTTACCGCTCCATTACACTGATTACCTGCACAGATACGCCTAACCAAGTGCAATGTTACCTTGATTAACAAAGGATTCCGGCTTGACCAGTTTAGGATTTCGAGGATTTTATAAAGACATAGGTACTATAAGTACAGTACTTTTCAATATGTTAGGTTCGAACAAAAGCAGAACCTAGCTCATTATCTTTTTCCGGCATGGGAAGAAGATCTGCTCGGTTCTGTTTTTGACGAACCTAACGACAAAACGAAAAAAACAACATGAGTTTGGGTCCTAAAGGATTGTAGTTTTTCATTTTGCCGTTAGGTTCGCCCAAAAGAAGAACCGATCTCTTCCCATGCAAGAGGAAGAGGATATGCTCGGTTCTGTGTTTGGCGAACCTACCGACAAAACGAAAAAGAAGATGAGCTTGGGTCCTAAAGTATTGTAGTTTTTCATGTTGTCGTCAGGTTCTGCTTTTGGCGAACCCAACGACAAAACAAAAAACAACATGAAATTGGGTCCTAAAGGATTGTAGTTTTTTATTTTGTCGTTAGGTTCGCTTAAAAGATGAACCGAACAAATATCTTCCCATACAAGAGGACAATGATCTGCTCGGTTCTGTTTTTGGCGAATCTAACGACAATACAAAAAACAACATGAGCTTGGGTCCTAAAGGATTGTAGTTTTTCATTTTGTCGTTAGGTTCGCTTAAAAGATGAACCGAACATATCTCTTCCCATGCAAGAGGAAGAGGATCTGCTCGGTTCTGTTTTTGGCGAATCTAACGACAATACAAAAAACAACATGAGCTTGGGTCCTAAAGGATTGTAGTTTTTCATGTTGTCGTTAGGTTCTGCTTTTAGGGAACCTAACGACAAAACGAAAGAACAACATGAAATTGGGTTCTAAAGGATGGTAGTTTTTCACTTTGTCGTTAGGTTCGCCCAAAAGAATAACCGAACAGATCTCTTCCCATGCAAGAGGACAAGAATCTGCTCGGTTCTGTTTTTCGCGAACCTAATGACAAAACAAAAGAACAACATGAGCTTGGGTCCTAACGGATTGTAGTTTTCCATGTTGTCGTTAGGTTCTGCTTTTGGCGAACCTAACGACTAACGACAAAACGAAAAAAACAACATGAGCTTGGATTCTTAAGGATATTAGTTTTTCATTTTGTCGTTAGTTTCGTCCAAAAGCAGAACCGAGCAGATCTCTTCCCATGCAAGAGGAATAGGATCTGCTCGGTTCTGTTTTTGGCAAACCTAATGACAAAACTAAAGAACATCATGAGCTTGGGTCCTAAAGGATTGTAATTTTTTATGTTGCCGTTAGGTTCGCCAAAAAGCAGAAGCGAGCAGATCTCTTCCCATCCAAGAGGAAAAGGACCTGCACGGTTCCAGAGGTGTTCCAATTTTTAAAAATTCCAATTCCTACGCAGGACATCTAATCAAATTCTACAGAAAAAAACGATAACAACTCCAGGTTCTTAGCAGGTACCTCTACATTTTTCCTGGTCTAATTTTTCATAATACGGAACCATTAAAGAATTTTGATTTTGTAAAGCAATCGACTCGGAATATGCATACGAGTTTATTGCGCATTTATCATAAATATTTTTTTATTTTAATTTGTGAAAGTAACTTTAAAAAGGGACAAGTAATTTCTTAATGGTACAAATGACAAGTTTCAAGAGCTTTAATTAATATTTTTAATTTAGGAAGCTTTATCAAACTATTACTGGATATTCTTGAATTTATTATCATAATTGAATAACTAAATAAGTAAATAATACTAAAAACCTAACTATTCATTTTAAAGTTTAACTTGCAACCAAAAAAGATAATTTTTCAACAAAAATGTTGAATTTGACCTAATTATTGACGAGTTGTCTATTGTTAATTTCATGTTTCGTTAGTCGATTAAATATATTCATAATAATTGTAAAACTGATTGGATGGTTGATAGAGTAATTTTGTATTCCAAGTCAAAATTATCATTATATAAGAAAATTCCCTGTTTAAAATCAGAATTTATTTATATTAAAAAATTCCCTGTTCCAAGTGACAAATATAATTCTTTTGAAAAATATCCTTGTTCCAATCAAGAATTTTAATTCTTTTCGAAAATTCTCGGTTTCAACTCAGAATTAGAATTCCTTAAAAAAATGTCCTGTTTGAACTCGGAATCGATTTAAATTTGAAAATTCCCGGTTCCAATATAGAATTTTAATTCTTTTGTGTAGAATGTGTAGAAATATTTCTTTTTATATATAAAATTAATTGAAAGTGCTTTTTTGTGAAGGTAACTTTATAAGAGGGCAAGTATTTTAATAATAGTACAAACTTTAAAATGAAAGAAATCGTTACTTAACTTAATATCAAAATTATTGAAACTAATTTAGGAATGATCGAAGAAATTCCCTGATTTTAACAAAAATGCCCCAAATTTTCTCTGATTTTCCATAACATTTTCCTGACATTTCCAGGCTTTCGAGGTTTTCCAGCTTAGTTTACGCCCTGCAACATGTCCCTAAAGCTGATATCTCTAGATATAATTTTGATGTTAACTTTTTTGTCTACTAATCCAGACTGAATATATTATAAATATTAATTTTTAAAATTGTAACAAAAATGCTTTCTATAGCTCCGCTGGGACTCGAGTCCTGGTCTTCAGATTGCCGGTCTGATGTCAGCCGGGGGGGGGGGTCTTTTACCCTAATGAGGAATAAAATACCAAACTTAAAATTTTTTAAATTTTGAACTCAGCAAATTAAAAATATTATATTTGGAATGTACGCCCTTCAGCGATACCAAAGATATGTCGCTTGCAATTAAAAGATGAAAATTAGAATAAGTTGACGCTGATTTTAGTCTATGTTTTGACACTAGTTAGCATCATGGAATTTTCGTTAGTACAGTTGAAAATGCAAAAGTTGATTTGTAGAAAAATTGTCTGTTAACAATTCAATTGTTGAATTCATACATAATTAAATAATAAACAAGGCTTGGCAGAGCGCTCTGGCTCACAGAGCGACGTAAGGGGAAGCCGAGTGGAGAGGGTAACTCGACCAGGTAGACGGCGATAAAATGGGAATCTCGCGCAAGACGAGAATAGTTTCTTCACAACCCCTAAAAACTTGAATTTCAATGTCATTCATTATACTTTTAAGATTTAAGTTTTCTAAACATTCGTACAATTTAATCCTTAAAAAACCTGCTTTAATTTCTAAATGAGAACCGCTGATGGTGCGTATCAGCGGCATCAGGGATCCGCCTGCAACGGGATATGCGTATCACAGACATAAATAGAGGTTGCAATCTGCTGCATCTTCTGCCGGCACGCATCCGAAGGGAAAATTGCGAAATATGACCAACTCCACCTGTTGTAATGGCAGCAATTTATCCTAATACCACGAGTGTTTAAGATACGGTAGGAGGGTAACCTCGACGAAAAGGTTACTCAGGGCAACATGAAATAAAAAGAGATAAAAGGAAAAAAAAGAAAGCGAAAGAGAAAGTCCTCAGAGTTGATGATTCTGGCGAAATTATCTCGTCTGTCTGAAAACAACGGAAACAGAATCACCGGAAGCCGAGTCGCAAGAAGCTTCGACGAGAACAGCGCCCATTAATTATTTCCGTCTGGCTTCCTAAACACCTCTAGTTTGCGGGTACCACTGAAGGGACGCCGCGCCGGGAACGAATTTCCAGGGTCTACAGTCCATTGATTGTGTAGAAACCTAATCTTTTAGGGATCTACATTCTTTGATCTATGCGAAGCTGAGGTATTTCTAACTTACATACAGTCCAAACTTGTGAAACCAACCCTAAATTCGATATTTTCGGGTCGCCTTCTTGCGGCAGGAAGTCGCCTTCTTGCGGCAGGAAGTCGCCTTCTTGCGGCAGGAAGTCGCCTTCTGGCGGCAGGAAGTCACTGTGTGCGGCACGGAGTTACTGCCAGCGGCAGGGGGATTCCACCCAGCCGAAAAACCTGGATGGAATTAGAAGGATACTTTCGTTTATCTGCAATGACTGACCCTTCAGGTGCACTAAAAAAAAAGATATAGCTGACCCAGCTGAACGCTTAGTTGGATTTCGCCTTCAAAGAAAATATAGCTGTTTTCCCTAAATTTCTAGCTGTCTTACCTATATTTACAATAGTTGTTTCAGCTAAATTCTTCTGTCTAAAAATTATCTAGCTAATTTATCTAGATAATTTACTGATGGAAAAATTTATTTAAAACAGCTAGATATTTAGATAAAACAGTTATATTTTCTTAGAAGACGAAATCTAGCTAAACGTTTAGCTGGGACAGCTAAACGTTTAGCTGGGACAGCGAAACAATTTTTTTCTGTATGGTATGAAGTTAAGGCCCCTAACCAAAACTGAAATTATGAAAACATGACTCAATTCAATTTTAATTAGCTGAATTAATTTGTGAGTGCTCACGTATTACATGACGACAGAAAATTACTTTTTGTTCGATAATTCATCCCTTTTTAGTTAAATATTCAAATTTTTGGTAAAATTAATTATAATTATAAATACAATTATAAATATTATTATAATTATAATAATTTAAACTATAATATGTTACGTTAAAAATTCATTTTTTGTGATTAAAAATTCATCATTTTAGTTGAATAACCCACTATTTAGTCGTAAGTGAACGCTTTTGTTGAAAATTCAGCTTTTTCTAGAAAATGCGTCTGTTTAACTTAAAAATTGAACTAATTTTCCAAAATTTCAACAAAAAAGACTAAACTTCAAACATAAACAGTGGCTTTTTTAAACAACTAATTGAATTCCTTAGAAGACTATTGAATTTAAAATATTAAAAAATAAATTTTCGATCAAGGACTACTTTCCTGTCCTAATAGACGAATGTTTAACAAACAAAAAAGAGTTTCCAAAAGAGTTTCAAATAAATTCTTAATAAAAAGGCCAATCTTCAAAAAATACATGAGTTTAAAAAAAAAAACTTTTCAATAAAAAAGTTAAATTTTAAGCTAAAGAGATGAACTTTCAACTAACTAAAAAACTAACTAAAAAACTTGAAAAAAATAATTTTTATTAAAAAAAAGCGGATTTTAAAGAAAATAGTTAAATTTTAAATGAAAGTAGTGAGCCTTGAATTTAAAAAATAAATGTTGGAAAAAAGTGGTACAACTTTTACTCAAGAAGTTGTATTTTTCAATTAAACGACATCAATTTTCAATCCAAAATTAAAAAGTAACATTTTCAGTTAAAAACATGATTTTCAAACAAAACAAAATTATGTTTCTTTATATTAAAATTTCCATTAAAAAATCATTTTTTGATTATAACTATTTAGAAAAAGTCCCCGTTTTAATTCACATTTATAATTCTTATCACAATTGTCCTGTTCTAATTCTAAAGGGAAAAATTCCTTGCTACAATCCAGAATTTTTTAAAATTTGAAAACTTCCTGTTGATGGTCAGAATTATAATTTCTGTGAAAAATTAACTGCTTCAATACAAAATTTCAATTGTTTTCGAAAATTCCTTAAAATATTTAAAATCAGCTTAAACTGATGTAAGTTTTTCTAATCCTCTAAAATCCTGTGAATCATTTTTAAATCCTAAAAATTTTTTTAGGAATCCTATGATCTCCTCGGAATCCAGTGCACTCTCTGAAATTTTTTAAAACACTAAACTCTCATGAAAACCGTTAATTTTCTACTAAATCCCTTGTAAAATTTTAAAAGCCTCATGTCTTTATGTGAGATGAACTTTCAACTAAAATTATGAATTTTTATTACCTAAAAAAATTGAATTTTTAATTAAGCATGTCATTTCCAATAAAAAAATAATTTTGAACTACAAAAAAAAAGAATTAAAAAAATAGTCAAATTCTGAACAAAAGTATTGAGCCTTGAAATAAAAAAATAAAAGTTGGACAAAAGTGGTTTAACTTTTCTTCAAGGAGTTGTATTTTTCAATCAGAAGAAATCAATTTTCTACCCAAAATTAAATAGTAATATTTTCAGTTTAAAAAACTTGATTTTTGAACCAAAAAAAATAGCTTTTATCTATGAGTTGCGCTTTTAACCAAGGAGATAAATTTGTATCAAAAATTATTTCAATTTTACATTTAAAGAAATAAATCAATTCAACTAAAAAAGACGAATATTTAAGCAAATTAGTTTAACCTTCGACCAAAAAAAAGGATTTTCAACCAAAAAGTTGCAATTTTAACAAAAAAATATGCTACCAAAAGAGATACAATTTTTAAACATAAAAGATGAATTTAAAAAAAACAGTCTTTAAATCTAAAAAGAGGAGTTTTTAAGATAATAGTTATATTTTCAACCAAGGAATAAAATTTTTAACTAAAAATATAATCGGAATTTTTTAAATTCTCTAACTTTTCCCTGACCAATTTTTTATTTTTCCTGGCCATTAATTTTGAAAGGCCAGAATTTTAAATATTTCAATATTTTTAACGTAGAATCTTTTTATAAACTGAGTAAGGTAATTTTAAATTAAAATTAAAAGATTTTAAATTATTTAAATTAAAAAAAATTATTTAAATTGCCTCTTAAAGACATTATCAGACTTTTGCAAGAATTTTTTTTCAAAATATTTGAGTTTCCCCTGATGTCTTTATTTTCCTTGACCCTGCAGATTTTCCTTATTTCTTTTCCAATTAAAATCATAATATTTAAATTTATTATCCTCGACATTTATTTTAATTGCTTCTTATAGAAACATAAACCAAGAAAAAAGATCTTTTTAAATAAAAAAAACAACCTTTTTTTGATTAGGTTCTTTTGATTCAATATACAAATATTTTTACATTAAAAGAAAATTTATTTAATTTTTAATAAATGACGTCACGTACTTTCTTCCATTTAAAGAAATTATTTGTTTAAATGATTTCCTTGATTCAAAACAGTTACTAGGCACAATCAAAGAAATAATTTCTTTAGAGTCAGTAATTTGAAATAAGCAAATTATTTCTTTGAATAAAAGAAATATTTTTTTTAATCCACATTACTAATGTGCCACGAGATTGCGCAGGTAATAATTTAAACCCTGGCCGCATGTGCACAATTTCGTCAAAATTAATTTTTTTATCTAAAATTTTCGTGAGGAATTGCAAATTATGGAAGAATAAAATTCATTTACACACAAAATGTATTAAAATAAACTTTTTTCCTCAGATGAACAAATAGACAATGCAAGTTTCTTGAAACTCGAGTTGTCGAATCCGATTATTCAAAAGTATTCCCATGTGAAGAAAAACGAATTTTTTTTGCTTTTTGCTTGTATTTAATTAGAGTTATTATCGTTTTAAATTAAATGAAATTATTTGCTTCACGAGGAAGCCAATTTATTTATAATTCATTTTTGAATTTAAAGAAAATGTTTTTTATTTTAAACTAATTTGTTCTCTTTTTTCAATTTCATTTACAGAAATGTACAGGTCAAATAAAAAATTATATTTCTTTAATTAAAAGAAATTTTCCGTTTTAATTAACGAAATATTTCTTCAAACCGAATAAAAAAATAACCAAAAAAAAATTCTTTAAATCAAACAAATGTTTCTTTGACCGTATATCCATACTAGAATTTCTTTGATTTAAAGAAAGTTTTCTTTGATTCAACAAAACTTTTTCTGGGTGTATCCAGACATTTCCAAAATTTTGTTCAAATCCTGCAGTTTCATTGATTTCCAGATTTACCCCGACCTACGACCACCCTGAAGACTCTCCTCATATATGTCCAATTCGTCGACTCTGTTGGCGCAGTTGTTCAAATCGGAATGTCGCACGAGAAGTTATTTATCGGGAGCGACTTCCTGCGGCAGGCCATAAACCGCGGGCGCTTTACGAGTTTATTTTCTCCCGACATCCGGGTGGGTGAAGTTCGAGCGTAAAAGAGTTAACGCGAGTGAAGTTTGCCATACATTAACTGGTCGATCTCCAGTTTAGGAGGTCGTTAATTTTCTGTCAAGTTCCGACACCTGGCAGACTAGACGTCTACGCTACACTTGCGCGCTGCCACTCTTCCTTCCGGCAGGAGGCGAATGGCGGACTAATAAATCTTTTATCGTGGATTTCCTATAATCGATGGGAATAATTGCCCATGATGGGCTCACTTTTTAGAAAAGCCGCTTAACAGCCCCTGGAAGGTGTCATTATCAGATTTTTTTTTTTTATCAAGGCAGGGGGCCGCAGAGTTTTAGTTTTAAAATTCCCTGACTTTTCCCTGATGATTTCCTAATTTTACATTTTCCCTAACTATGAATAGTCAAAGAGAGAAATTATTGGCTTTTTACATTTTTATCATAGAATCATTATAAATGGAATAAAAACAATGAAAAAATTGAAATACATTTTTTATTTACTAATCTCAGGTAAAAATAATAATAATCTCAGGTATTAAAAAAAATTTCATGTGAGTTTTAGAAAATTCAGGATAAATTCATTAAAACTTCCAAATAATTTAAATAAATTGGGAAACAAATTTAAATCGAAAACATTCGAATTTGAGGGCAATAATCAGAATTCGATTAAATTTATAAAAATTCAAGATGAATTAAAAAAAAAAACAAATTAAATTTCAAACAATTCAAAAACGTACAAAAATTCATCGAATTCAGTAAGTTTAAAGTAATTCGAAAAAAAATAAAATAAAGACTATAATGTATTAATTAGTTGAAAGGGAAATTTGGCAGTTTTAATTATTTCTTTATTTCAGTTTCAGAGTGAATTTAGAAGAATTTAAGGTGAATGAATGAACTTAAATTAATTTCAAAAAATATTTCGAAATCTCTTCAAATATTTTGAAATGCCATAATATATTTAGAATCAATTAATATATTTTCAATATCTTTTGAAACTTTTTAAAGCTCTTCAAAATTTTCTGAAAATTTTAAAAATACCCTAAAATTGTTTAAATGATTTAGAATCACTTTAAATTATTAAAATATATTACAAAACCCCTAAAACATTACAAATAGTTTTAAATGTTTGGAAATCCACCGATATTTCTTAAAACTTAAAAATTTCTTGGAACTTTCGAACGTAACCTAAAATTGCTCAAATTCATTAAAATGGCTTCAAAGAATTTAAATCTATTAAATATGCCTTGGATTCTGTTAAAATATTCTACAATATTTCAAATTCTTTTGAATCTTTCAAAATCCCTTTAAACTTTTTCAAGCTCCTTAAAATTCCGCGAAAGTTTAAAAAACATCCTAAAATCTAAAAATCCTTTGGAATACCTTCAGGCTATTGTAATCTATTAAAAATCTCTTTAAATCTTTTGTAATATTTTCAAATCTTTTGAAATGCCCTAAAATATTTAGAATCAATTATTACATTTTGAAATTCTTTTGAAATTTTTTAAAGCTCTTGAAAATTTTCTGGAATTATTAAAAATGCCCTATAAATGTTTAAATGATTTAAAATCAGATTAAATTATTTAAATATAATACAAATGCCCTAAAACATTACAAATACTATAAAATATTTGGAAATGCACCGATATTATTTAAAACTCCTAAAAATTTCTTGAAAATTTCGAATGTATTCTAAAATTGCTCGAATTCATAAAAATTGCTTCAAATAATTTAAATCTATTGAATATGCCTTGGATTATTTTAAAATATTCTACAATATTTCAAATTCTTTTGAATCTTTTGAAATTCCTTGAAACTTTTTCAAATTCTTCAAAATTTCGCGAAAGTTTAAAAAACACCCTAAATTCTTTAAAATCCTTTAGAATACCTTTAGGCTATTGTAATCTATTAAAAATTTCTTGGAATCTTTTAAAATATTTTAAGAACTGCTTAAAGCTCCTGAACATTTCTTAGACTTTTTTTAAATATCCTAAAATGTTCAAAATCTTTTGAAATCCCTATAAATTATTAAAATCTATGAAATACTTCTTTAAATCTATTAATACCCCCTATGGCATTTAAAATTCTTAAAATAATTTGAAATTCTATTAAAACTATTTAGAGTTTTTTTTTTTAATTCTAAGAATTTTAAAAATGCCCTAAAATCTTTTTAAATCCCCAGACGTAATTAAAAATACCATACAATTTTTAAAATAACCCTAACATTTTTTTAATTCTTTGCAATCCCTTCAAATTACTGAAAAATATTCTAAATTTCTTGTAATATTTTTAAATGTCCTAAAATAATGAACTGAAAACTCCTTAGGATCTTTTTCAAAACCCTAAAATGTTTTGAAATTCTCTTGAGACTTTTTAAAGCTCTTGAAAATTTTGTGGAATTTTTAAAAATTCCCCAAAAATTGTTCAAATTATTTAAAATCACTTTAAATTATTAAAATATATTACAAATACCCTAAGATATTACAAATAGTTTAAAATGTTTGGAAATATACCGAATTTTTTTAAAATGTTGAAACGTTTCTTGGAATTTTCTAACGTGCCCACAAATCTTTAAAATTCATCAAAATCCCTTCAAATTATTAAAGTATTTTAAAAATGTCTTGGAATCTTTTAAAATAACTTACACTATTTTAAAAGCTTTTGAAACTTGTAAAATCCCTTTAAACTTCTGAAAGATCTTTAAAATTCCTTTGAAGTTAAAAATTCGAATTTTCTATCAAATATAGGAATTTTTAACCAAATACTTAAATTTTCGACTTAATAAGGTAATTTTTGAATCAACATGTGCAACTACAAAACATAATTTTTAACAAAATAATTAAATTTTTAACAACAAAAAAAGGTTTGCCAACTAACATGATGATTCATCAACCAAATTAATGAGTTTTTAACAAATTAGTTCTACTTCCAACTAAATAGTTCAATTTTTAACCAAAAATTATGACTTATCAATGAAAAACGTGATATTTGAGATTTTTACGAAAAAGGATTTTAATTTTATACCAAAAATAGTTGAATTCAACCAAAAAAGTTGAATTTTCAACAAAATAGTTTTAATCCTCAACCAAAGAAGATTATTTTTGCAACCAAATGGTTGCGATTTTTAACCATAATAATAAAATTAACTTTAACTGAAGTTTTTCGAAAATTCCCAACTTTAGCAGATTCTTTTCTGACATTCCCTGAGCTTCTCGAATTATCTGATTTGTAAGAACTCTGTGATTTAATAAAGTATATGTTTATTTCACTCTGAATTATTTTTGTAAAAATATATGTAGTAATTAAGATATATATTTGTTTAAACAATAAATGCTTTAAATTCTCGTAAATATTCAACATAAATTCTTGGGCATTTAAGAACTCTAGTTACCGGTCATGATGGAGGCAAAGGATTTTCTCGGTTCTGATTTTGGGCAAATCTAACGACAAAATAACAAACTACCCTCCTTCAGGACTCAAATTCATGGTGGTTTTTTTTATTCTGTAGTTAAGTTCGCCTTGAAGCAGGACCGAGCCGATCCTCCTTCTCCGACACGGGAAGAGAATCTGCTCGGATCCACTCGGATCCGCTCGGATCCGTTCGGCCGGTAACAAGCATGGTAAGTGACAGTTATAGAATTTTTTCAAAAAAAAAATTATCTTAACGGGAATTCTACCACTCATTATATTATGTATACAAAAAACCAGACAAAATAAATTCTCATTTTAGCCTTCCACTGAAGAAGTCCGATTCCAGTGTTAATAAATATCTTTTTTCTTTTCTATTGATATTTATGTCTCTATAATAAGCCGGAACGTCAGATAGTTTGGAAATCTGTTTTTTATTGACTGAATCTTTTTTATGCTCTTTTGCATGAAATTATTCTTGAAAAAACTGATTTTTTCCAATCTCAAAATACAAAATTTTAAATAACAGAGACACTAAACAAGTGATTCGTTTCCAATCTGTAGGTTTTGCTTATAAATATTTTATGATTTCTTTTAATTGTGTTGTGAATGTTACCTCAATTTTCATGGAAGAA